>JAODLM010000644.1:0-158029 GCA_036937905.1 Salvia rosmarinus
AAGCCATCATGTCGACACGTTATCGACGGTTACGACGAATCACGGACAACGCGTGCGTCCGGGTTCGTTGGACGATCCGGACGTCTCTTGAAGTGCAGATGAGCCCAGCCAGTTGGGCCACGAGTTGGGCCTCGGACCAACTCCATCGCCTGCGAGCCCAGCGGATTGGGCTACATGAATTGGGCCTCGGACCAACTCCATCTTTGGGCTCGATCAGCGTTGATCCAAAATATAAGACAATGGGCCACGGGCAAGCCCACGAACAGCCCAAAGACGGCCCGAAAGACCGCCCAAAGACCGGTTGCCAAGATCCACGGACCACGGACCACGGACCACGGAACGGAACGGAACGAACGGAGCGGGCGGAGCCGGGCTGGGCGCGGCGGCGGGCGCCGGGCGCGGGCACCCGCCACCGCGCGAGCACGGGCGGCGGCGGCGGCGGCGGCAGCGGCGTGTCTTGGGCGTGGGCTTTCCAAACCCCATCACTTGTGCACATAATTATACTAAGTGTTCAATGAACCACTTATATAGACAATTAATGAAGGTACATTAATCAATGTGGGATAAGGATTAATTAATCCATGCTTATCCCTTAATCACATAACTCCATGTTTAAGTGATAAACTTTGATCCATTATTTCTCACTCACCGGAAATTGGATTTGAGAATGTGAATACACCACGATCATCTACTCGAACGTAGATCGATCCTATGCCGTTTAATTTCACAAAATTAAGCGTTCGTCCTCAAAATCTTGGTCAAAGTAGCTTCACGGCAACTCGACCACATATATAATAAACATATATATATATATATATATATATATATATATATATATGCGTGATTTCCAACATAGTATAGTATATTATTGAACACTTGATGGTGGGAGTACTATTTGGTAGTTTTTGGGTAGATGCATGCTATAAGTCTCCGACTTTTATCATTGGATTTGGCTGCTAGTAGTCTATTGAATAGGAATTTTGTTTTGCAGTTTCTGCCAGTGAAGTAGAGGCTTTATATGAACTGTACTTTTCAAGCAAGACATGTACTATTTAGACCCCCAAGTTAGTTTAATTTATAGGTTTTCTGGTCGCCATGATTGTAACACTTAACCTGTATCTTTTATATCAAATAAACCAGTGAAATGATATTGAAAATTTCATTTGAGTAGCCCAATGTATGGTTGCTTGAGTCACATGTATAGGCTAGCTTCAAGGCTTAGACACCCGATTCAGAACTGATTACTCAACAATGTATGGTTTCTTGAGTCACATGTATATTCAGAAAAATGTTCAGACTGCTGGTTCAAATGCAGGGGTGCAGTCCCCTGTTTCATTTTGGCTTTAGAATTGTATACAGAGGTGACCAGTTGCCTCTTACATCAAGGATATTTTTGTCACTCCACTATTGAATATCAATTAATCATATGACATCTCTACCTGCAGTGGTTTAATGATGTATTCTCTACCGAAATCTCTGATAAATGTCAGGATGCTCTCAATCGTTTAGTAGAGAATCATGGGTGCAAGGTACATTTCCATTCTTTCTTAAAATTATAAATTCAATGCCCTTCCTTTAAGTTCCTTACTGTTGATGAACAAGATGGTGGAGATAGTTATCCCAGAGCTTCACGAGATGCGCACCGCTCACATTGTTTCAATTGGCTCTGAATCTGCAAGCGGATTGAATCCTGATTATGAAGATGGGTTTGTTCACTGACCTTTGTTTTTGTGTATATGGCTGAAATTCAGTTCTCACTTTACCTCATGGTTCTGTATTGCATATCTATTGACAGTCCATATGTTGATAACTTTATGAATCTACACTAACTCAGAAAAAAGGTGAAGTTCACACTTGACACACGCACAAACTTAGCACTTTTTTCAGTCATTTGCAGCATCAGACTATGTTGCTGCTCAATGTCTAAGGTAAGTCCATTAATTTAATTTGTGATTTATGTGCATTAGATTATCTTGAGAATGCTTCCATCCAGGAATCTGTTATAATTCCAATAATCAAGTAGGAGTATGTCTGTCAAAAGATCCATGGTTCACTTGTATACTTAATCAAGTTAAACTGTTAAAGTACTGCAGTAAAATTTTGTAGTATTTTATGAGTCAGAATGTGTGGAAACCAAATATATAAAAGTTTGAGCTTGGTCAAACTTTTTTTATCAAACTTGAAATTTCAAGATCAAATAGCTTGTTTTGTACTTCTATCGTTCAATGATTCTAGTTTTGTACTTTTAAATTCAAAAAAACTAATAATTTCTACAATTAATTAATTAAAACTCCAATGACTCGTCAAGAGTTATAACGTGACAATTTAATCCAAAATTTTCTAAATACTTATTCTTTAATATTTTTTAGTAATGAAATATGTCTATTTTGTTTATTTAATAGTTTTCCGAAGGCTTTTACTCGAAAAAAGAAATCGATGAAGTCCGTATAGAGTGGGCCGAGTTAGACGCTGATTATATGGTTGTTGATGATGGTAAGTTTGATACCTTTATTGAATTGAATATTTTTTAGGTATTAAATTTTATTTCTCACATATTGCATCTTATTTTGATCATGTAGATGGAGAGACAAATTAGATGATTGATGTTGGAGCAGAGATGGTGAAATGAAAGGTTCAAGATGGTGAAATTGATGTTTTGTGGACGAATTTAATTAGCTAGGTAGACAATATTTGTTGTGTTATAATTGTTGATTAGGAATTTTCCGGTATATAACGTTTATGTATTGTACCTTGATTTATCTATTTATGAGACAATATATATTTTATATCTATTTTGTATTATTGTTTTTAATAATGACGGAAACAGATATTTTGAATTATATAATAAATAAATAAATAATTTTTTTTTTTCATTGATTGGTCAATAGACAACGGGTTTCTCCCCGTTGTCTATTAATATATAGACAACGGGGATGTCCGCGTGGTCTAAAACACAATAGACAACGGGGTTTAACCATTCTACAAGTTAAAACATCGTTGTCTATAACAACTTATAGACAACGGGTAAACCCGCGTTGTCTATGATGCTATAGACAACGAGGAATATCCATTGTATATTCTGAGGCCCCGTGGTCTATAACATGATAGACCACGGGGATTGTCCGTTGTCTATGTTATGATGAACCAGGATTTCCCGTGGTCTATAGCCACCCCTAATAGACTATACATTGATAGACAACGGGGTTTTCTGTAATAGACAATGGGGATTCCCCGTGGTCTATAACCAAAATTCTTGTAGTGTTCGTTTATTTCGAGGATGAACTACCTTCGTTTAATACGAGGACGAACTATCTTCATTTATTTCGAAGATGAACTACCTTCGTTTATTTCAAGGATGAACTACCTTCGTTTAATACGAGGACGAACTACCTTCGTTTGACGACCTACCTTCGTTTGATTACGAGGACGAAGTGTATACATCGTTTGCTAAAGAGGAAAAATCAACACAAGGCAAAGAAAAATTTGTTCTTATTTCCAAAATATACAACACATACACGACATCACGAGGGGCGATGAAGAACCGGAGGTGGGAATGTTGGATTTGTATCTTGGCAGTTTGGTTGAGCTTGTATACTGATGTTTCTGTTACCACTATTACAATCTCTATCTGAATTGAATACTTGATTGCATATATCTCTCGTCCCTTATCTCGTATATAAGTTAGATCATACGATTGTGTAGAAGATCACGAAGTCGTATGATTGGTCGAGCAATGAGATATAAAAGTTTCACGGTGAGACAACTTGAGGACGAGTTGTCGGTATAAAACTGCGGTATAGATAAGTGACTTGACTTGGTTACTTGTCTATCTGGTGCGTCTCGACTTATTGAAGGATCACGGTGAGATGAGTTCTTCTATCGACCGTCGTGAAGAACCAAGACCTCGGTGACTTCGATGATCTAAACCTCGATAAGGTATTAGGTGAGTATGAGTTCTTGACCATCACTTTGACTTGTTATGGGTGAGGTTATATGTTCTAACCCAATTCTCCGCGTCTTGGGTGGTGGCGATCTTGTATATCACGCTAGTTATCGTATCAGTCATAGTATCCGTTTAGGATGATGGCGTCCCTTAAGGAGCTCAAGGTTTATTGTACTAAACCACTGCGTTGAGTTAGCTCGAAGTACAATAATAAGGTTGAGTGGTACTACTTAAGAATTAAAGATATTAATTATTTTAAGCGATCGAGAATCTATAAATAATTAATGGGCGTTCGATATCTTAAATCGAGGATTCGTAATGTCTAAGTGCAAGCCCGACTCACCATCGGTAATAAAGGGTAAGCCACATTCTTTCTCTGAGTGGCATGATCGAATGTTTATAAATTAATTTATGTTACGGGCTGAACATAAGATAATTAATTTATTTGAGGCCCATCTTTATTCCTTGCATTTGATCCACGAAATTTGGCCATCCGGGCCTTTTAGCTTGAGAAAATCGGTCCCGTGTTGCTCTCTATAGCAAGATTTTATTCTCTTTATCCTATAAGGATATAATTATATTTATGGGATATGCATAGATCCTTTCCTTATGGGATTATGGTAATGCATTATAAATATAAGGTAAGAGATAAAGTCTAGGTTAATGCTCATAATTAATCCTCATATTTTAGAATCACAAGTTCATTTGTGAGGAATTTTTCGAAACCTCTTGAGGTATTGGGTGATTTTTGAAGCATTCTCCATAGATCGTCCTCGCTCGGCGTTGGAGATTGGGCGGCCGGGATCTGATCCGGAAGGTCAAAGCACGAGTCCGTTCCGTTAGTCTGTTAGGCCGACCTCTACGGATCCAAAGGTAAACACGAAAACCCTACGTGTTGCAATTAATTATATAGGCGCATCTAGGAATATAATTAATGTATGGTGAATTAAACACCCAAGATAGATCCTCGGGCGAGGCTAAACTTAGTTTTCCACGCAATTGGTATCGAGCACAGGATCGATTATCTTGGCTCTGTTGGATTAATTCACGTTTGATTATTACGTGCGTTTAATTAATTGTGAATGCATGGTTCATCGTGGCTCATTTTTGTTTTGTTGGGTTTTGTTTTTCACGAGAAAATCCGTGGTTAGATTAGATTTATTTTACGTAAATCTTATACGTAAAAGAAACGAACAAAAGCACGAAGAGCGAGGCGATGGGAAAAAGCGAGTCTCGTGGTGTCCCTGGATGGTTTCTCGGCGAGATTCGCGATCGCGAGGTGATCGATAAAGGCGCGGGCGGCGAAGCGCGCGTTCGCGCGAGATCCTGGCGCCTGCGAGAAAAGCTTCATGGTCGCGAGGGCGACCGCAAAGCATCGCGGCGGTGCGAGCTAGCGGGCGGCGGGCGCGTTCGCGTCGCGAGACACCCGGCGCCGCCAGCGGTTGCGGTCTCGAGTTTCGGCGGCGGGCGGCAGCGTCTCGGCGGGGCGTTCGGCGCTCGGCGGTACCGCCTGCAGTGCTCGTCGGTCGCTGATGCGCCTTAGCGACCGCGAGGAAGCTTCCAGCGAGCACGCTGACGGCGGCGTCGGTGGGCGGCGGCGGGCTTTGCCCTGTGCGCAGCCCGGCCTGATTTAAACCGACCGGCCGGACCTTTCAGCCCACCAGTTTTCGGTCCGTGCCCATGCACGCGAGGCCGTTGTGAATCGGTCCGTGCGGGTGCACGCGAGGCCCGTTTTGAAGTTTAATTACATGCTTTGCAAATCTATGTAATAGATTAGGCGAGAATGTGCGGGGTTTCACGATTGGGCGCGATGAGCGTTTTATTTTATTTTATCGTTCATATGCATGTCGTGGATGTTTAAATTATGCGATGGCATGCTATGTATGTTTATATTCGTTGACAAACCTTTAAGTGTTTTACGTAATTGGATGCGCATAGTAAGCATGCTAGGTTTATCGCGTTTATCAAGCTTTTTTTAGAATTACTGCGAGCATGTTTTACATGTTGAGTTCTATAGAAAAGCATGCTAGGATACGTGATTTGCATGGACAAACCTTTTGAATAAAAAAGACTAAGCAAGTAAACCGACAAATTAATTTTTGAATTAAAATGTCGAGACCTCCACTTTTTAATCTCTAAACAAAGTGAGGCCTTGCTGTGAGTGGCGATCCACAGCGTAGCTTTGCTTGCTTTGTTTATCATAAGTTTGTTAGATGAGATTTCTAAATAAAATTTTTAATCTATTGAGAAGTGGGAGTTTCATGTGTAGCGATCCCACGCGTGGCTTGCATGTGCGATTTTCATAAGTTCTCTAGAGATAGATATAAAATGAGATAACAAAAGAATTTGAATTGGGCGGTATGGTCTAGTGGTATGCTAATTCTAAGAATTAGTTTTCTGTTTGTTAAAAATGTGGTCATTGCTTAGACATCACCTCAGTACAACTTCATGAAGTCCTTCTTGCGATAGTGATGTGGTCTAGTAAGGTCAATCGTTAATTTTATTTGTCGTAAGGATAAGTTGACATGGATTGAAATTAAGCGACTAAAGGTATATTTTAGTGCAGTGGGGGGTTCGTGTGTAAACTTCCACACTGGCGTGGCTTGCATGAGAATTCCTTGGGCGATTGGAGGTTTGATTAATATTGTTTTATCAAAGGTTACAATATTATTATTACGAATTATATCGATCGTATGCTTATGTGTTTACATTATCGTTTCGAGATATGTCTCTTACGCCGATAATCAATATGCTCGCACAAAATCCGTTATCGGTCCAATTTTAGCGAGTGGAAGCGAAACATGGAATATGTTCTTATCATTTGAAGAACACATGTTTGTTCTCACTACTCCTAAACCCGATGCCCTTCGGCGCGTCGACTAATGAAGCGCGAGTCGGCGGACTTTGGAATAAGTCAAACAATATGGCTAAATCTATATGATGACTACTATGTCGAAAGGCTTGCGACTGCGACATCGATCGATGGTGAAGCGCTGACGA
Source organism: Salvia rosmarinus (assembly GCA_036937905.1). Classification (NCBI taxonomy): domain Eukaryota; kingdom Viridiplantae; phylum Streptophyta; class Magnoliopsida; order Lamiales; family Lamiaceae; genus Salvia; species Salvia rosmarinus. The sequence continues at coordinate 6,944 of JAODLM010000644.1, forward strand.
TATTTGGTCGAGTCTCGAGGTAAGTTTAGGCGGTCGGATCGGACGATCCGCTTCCACACAATGAGAGAAATCTTGGCGTGTAAGATGGAAGTTGGTCCATGAACATGTCTCCACATGACTCATCATGGATAGTCTTGATCGGTTGGGAGGAGGTATTGACGGCGACGGGTCGATATCATCCTCAATACAACGCCAAGTCTTTTGAGAACTTTCGGCGTAAATGCGATCATGAGCAAGACCGAGTTTACACTTAGTCGGTTGCTTAATGATCTCGTGGCTGCGGAAGGAGTTATGGGAAAAGAGCACATGCTCTTGCTAGCACATCTAAGGGCCCAAATTTTCCGTTGCAAAATGGGAAAGAAAAGGGGCACCAAAGGTGGTAGAAGCGAGGAAATAGTGGGAGTAATGGGAGCAGAACATGGCTGCCAGGGAGGCAGAAGAAGCCCGAAGGAGAAGGGCAAGTGCTTGAAGTGCGGTGAATTGGGCATTGGAGACTAAGTGCCCTATGCTCGAGGCTCGAGTCGCATGGTTGCTTTAATGCGGAAACATGTTTAGCAACTTGTTCTACCCATTCTTGGGTAGTAGACACGAGTCTGTGATCATGTTTGTTACACCTTGCGGGGTTCTGCGGACAAGGGGCGGCTAATGGCGAGATAACGATCTCCATGGGCAGCGCGAGAAGTCGGGCTGTTGCGATTGGAGATGTTTCTTTATGTTTTGGGACAACAGTTTTAGTTTTGAAAGGCGTTTTATATGTGCGGATTTTCGGTGGAACCTTGTTCTGTTTGAAATTATTTACTCATGGATATTACATTATTTTTGATAGTGGTGTTTCTATCATAAGAAATGAAGTTATACGTGTTGGCACTTTATATAATTAAGCTTTATACTATTTACGCAAAACATAATACCTATAACTATGTTGCATCTTCATCAAACCCTAAAAGAAAGTTTTCTTCGCAAGATGACACTACTTTTCTCTGGCATCTTAGATTAGGTCACGTCAATCTAAATAGGATCAGGCGGCTAAGAATGGGCGTTGGGTAATCTCACGGTTACAGTTCCCGGTCTGCGAATCACTGTATAGAAGGTAAGATGTCGACCCGGACCCTTCAGCGAAGGGTTATAGAGCCAAAAAAATGTTAGAGCTAGTCCATTCGACTGTGTGGACGAATGTCCAAACAAGCTCGTGGAGAATGCAGTATTTTGTCACTTTCAATGATGATTACTCAAAGTGCGGATCGTATACTGCTTCACGCAAGTCACGAATGCTTTGAGAAATTCAAAGAGTTTAAGGCGGAAGTGGAGGCGAAGCTAGGTAAAATGTCAATCGCTGTGATGCGATCGCGGTGGCGAATACCTCGATGTGAGTTTATGGACTATCTAGTGAAGTGTGGGATTACGTCCCAGCGCACTTCACCGGGTATACCCTGACAAAATGGTGTGTCGGGCGAAGAAATAGGACTCTTTTGGAAATGGTTAGATCTATGATGAGTTATGCTACATTACCTATTTAGTTACGGGGTATGCCTAGAAAGCAATGTGACATACTTGCTAAATCTAGTACCGTCAGTCGATCGAAAAGACCCCTTCGAGGTTGTGGTTTGGGCATGAAGCCGGTTTAAACCACATAAGGATATGGGCGATCCGGCTGCGTGCGAACAAGAAGGGCGACAAGTTGGAGGCTAGATCCGATCTGAGGCTGTTTATTGGCTATCTGAGAGAGCGAAAGGTGGTTTATTCTATAGTCTAAGGATCGAGGTCATTATTAGCACTAATGCTCGATTCTTAGAAGAGGACTACATGAAAATCATAAATCTAAAGTTGAAATCATTCTTCAAGAATTGAAGATGATCGTATTCCACCATGGATTAGGCGAAGTGCGGGATATCGAGTCAGTGGGAGGGATCGACACGGATACTTGAGGAAATGAAGTGGGTGGGAGTTCCGGAGATACCGGCACGTGCAAGTGGTACCTACCGGCATGTTGTGCGAGATGAGAACCACAAGTTTCTACACCCGCGTTGCCATTGTGCTGTAGAACCTCGTCGTAAGTGGGAGGGTTGTTCGTCGACCCGGCGATTTATGTTCGTGGGTGAATCTTGGTTTAGTCCCGGGAGGCGAGCAGGCGATAATCGACCCATGGACATACTGAGGAGGCGATACAATATTGATGCAAGATCATGGCACACCGCTATGGACATAGAAATGGAGTCCATACGGCTATGGATGTATATGAAGACACCTCTACGGATGGCGAAGCCGTAGGTAGTAAGTGGATATCAAAGAAGAGAGATTAGATGGAGGTTTCGACTTTTAAAGCCGGGATTGTGGCGAAAGGGTACACTCAGTTGAGGGCATCGATTTCGATGAGACCTTTTCGCTGTAGCAATCTCAAGTCCATCGAATTCTTACGGCCATAGCGACTACTTGAACTATAAGTTTGGCAAATGGATGTTAAAACAGCTTTTCTAAGCGGTTACCTTGAGGAAGGTAGAGACATCTATATCGACAACACGAAGGTTATGTGGTAAAGGGTGAAGAGCATCTAGTATGGAAGCTTAAGAAGTCCATTTATGGACTTAAGCGAGCCTCTCGATCATGGAACTTACGCTTTGACGAGGTGGTAAGTCTATGGATTTACCAGTTGCTAGCGAGTTGTGTGTATCGGTTAGATGTCAGCGGTGATGTGGTTTTCTTGCACTTTATGTAGATGACATTCTTCTAGTGGGCAACAACGTGAAGTATTTATCGGGCGTAAAGAGTTGGTTATCCGATCGGTTTCAAATGAAAGACCTAGGAGATCGTACATTCTTGGGATCAAGGTTTACAGAGATCGCGAAGAAAATATTGAGTTTATCTCGGGCGTCTTACATTGATCTTGTGATTACTCGTTTTAATATCACGGAACCGCGAAAAAGGATTGCTACCTTTCGGACATGGCGTTCCTTTATCTAAGACGCTTGATCACTATGTTACCAAAGGAGATAGAGGAAATGAGGCGGGTTCCTTACGCTTAGCGTAGGAAGTCTCATGTCGCAATCTTATCTGCGAGGCCCGATATACGCTATCACGGTAGGCATAGTAGCTGAATATCGATCTAACACGGACAAGCTCATTGAATTGCGATAAAGCATATACTCAAGTACACGAAAGGACTCGAGATTATAGGCTGGTTTACCATCGAGATAGTCTAATGCCTTTGGGTTATCTGAGACTCGGTTCCAAGGCGGCCGTGATGAGAAAAAGTCGACCTCGGGCTATGTGTTTACCTTGGGAGGTGGAGCCGTATCTGGCGGAGTCTGGCGGCGATGCATTGCGGACTCTACCATGGAAGCCGAATATGTAGCGGCGGAGGCTTCTAAGGGGCTGTATGGTTCGAGAACTACCTCGTGGATCTGGGTGTGGTACTGGTTTGCCCATGAGTATCATAGTTTCTTGTGATAACTCGAGTGTAGTGGCAAACTCGAAGGAACCACGGACCCACAAGCGACCAAACACATAGAGAGAAAGTACCATGTCATCGAGAAATCGTTAGGCGGTGGCGTCTTGATTGAAAAGATTGATACGATGGAAAATCTAGCGGATCGATTCACGAAGAAACTGCCGCAAAAAGTCTCGATGGACACGTTAGAGGACTTGGATTAAGCTTGATGGCACCCACTTAGAAAACTTTTGTATAAGTGGGAGAAGCAAAGTGATGGTTGTTTGTAATAGCTAGTAGAGACACATTGTATACTAAAAGTTTGCTTTAGTATAAGTGGGAGATTGTTGGTTGTATCTTGAAAGCGGTTTGGTTTAGCTTGTATACAATGTTTCTGTGACCATATTACAATCTCTATCTGAATTGAATACTTGATTGCATATATCATGTCCCTTATCTCATATATAAGTTAGATCATACGATTGTGTAGAAGATCACGAGTGCGTATGATTGGTCGAAACAATGAGATATAAAAGTTTCCACGGTGAGACAACTTGAGGACGAGTTGTCGGTATAAGGCTGCGGTATAGATAAGAAGTGACTTGACTTGGTTACTTGTCTATCTTTGATGCGTCTCGGCGTATTGAAGGATCACGGTGAGATGAGTTCTTCTGTCGACCGTCGTGAAGAACCAAGATCTCGGTGACTTACGATGATCTAAACCTCGATAAGGTATTAGGTGAGTATGAGTTCTTGACCATCACTTTGACTTGTTATGGGTGGCGTTATATGTTCTAACCCGAGATTCTCCGCGTCTTGGGTGGTGGCGATCTTGTATGTCGCGCTAGTTATGCATGTCAGTCACGTATCCGTTTAGGATGATGGCGTCCTTAAGGAGCTCAAAGGTTTATTGTACTAAACCTGCGAGGTTGAGTTAGCTCAAGTACAATAATAAGGTTGAGTGGTACTACTTAAGGAATTAAAGATATTAATTATTTTAAGCGATCGAGAATCTATAAATAATTAATGGGCGTTCGATATCTTAAATCTGGGGATTCGTAATGTCTAAGTGCAAGCCGACTCACCATCGGTAATAAAGGGTAAGTCGACATTCTTTCTCTAGTGGCATGATCGAATGTTTATAAATTAATTTATGTTACGGTGAACATAAGATAATTAATTTATTTGAGGCCCATCTTTATTCCTTGCATTTGATCCTGGTTGGCCCGTCCAGGCCACTAGCTTGAAAAATCGGTCCCATGTTGCTCTCTAGCAAGATTTTATTCTCTTTATCTATAAGGATATAATTATATTTATGGGATATGCATAGATCATTTCCTTATGGGATTATGGTAATGCATTATAAATATAAGGTAAGAGATAAAGTCTAGGTTAATGCTCATAATTAATCCTCATATTTTCGAGAATCACAAGTTCATTTTGTGAGGAATTTTAGAAACCTCTTGAGAGTATTGGGTGATTTTTGAAGCATTCTCCATAGATCGTCCTCGCTCGGCGTTGGAGATTGGGCGGCAGGGATCTGATCCGGAAGGTCAAAGCACAAGTCCGTTCCGTTCGTCTGTTCGATCGACCTCTACGGATCGAGGTAAACACGAGAAAACCCTACGTGTTGCAATTAATTATATAGGCCTTGCGCTAGGAATATAATCAATGTATGGTGAATTAAACACCCAAGATAGATCCTCGGGCGAGGCTAAACCTAGTTTTCCTACGGGGAAAAGTTAAGCGATCCACAGCAAAGTCGGGGTTTAGCAGCTCATCTATGCTAACCTTACCCCTACCTCTACCTCGTCCTCGATCAATGCCGGGAGCTCGGCCGGCTCGACCTCTATGTCTCGTCCACGACCTCGGTGCTCGATGATCCACGACCCCGGCGCTCGATGGGCGATGCCTCTGGGGCATAGAACTCGGCGAAAACTTCTCTACAATCTGGGAGAAGCCCAAGCGGAAGAAGAATCTCGATCGCGAATGAAGCACCGCTTCGAGTTGTGGGTGACGAGCTACAACAGTCTTGTATAGGCCACCTATTTTCTTGGTCGACATCTGCTCACGAAATTGCCGGGAGTCGGCCGTACTCATGCATATAGCTCGAACAGCAGACTACGATCTACGAAACTTTGGCCGACCTCGGAGATAGTCATTCCACCATCTCGTGAATAACAGTCTCGTATTGACATGCTCCTCGATGACCGATTTGGCTTTATCCTCGCGATCTCGAGCTTCTCTCAACTCAAAAATCGAGCTTGAAGCTCGTCAAACTTCTCTTGAGAAGTCACGAATTTGACATCGGTCTCTTCGCATACATGGCGAGTTTGCCCTCAAGTGAAGGACCTCGACCTCTTTAACCCGAGCTCGAGTCGAAATTTTGATTTGGTCCAACAAAGGAGACACGTCGACAAGTTCGAGGACGGACCAGGAGACAAAAATAACAAACAAACATTCTTCCATAAAATTGGGGAATTTTATTAAAGCCTTTAAGGCAGGAGATTGTCATGAGTACATATACAAATAAAAATGAAAAGGGATCAGCGGCCCTCAAGCGACTTCTCCTCGGGCTCATGACCCGGCCTCCTTTCGAGCTCCAGCAGCCTCGACCTCCTTTTGAACCTCAGCAGCTTCAGCCTCGACATTCGCCGCCACCCGCTTTCCAGCCAGATCGGCAAAAATAGCTTCGATCTGGACGTCTCGATCCACTGAGCAGGCGCGAACTGACTCGGCAGTCAGCAAGTTCGAAGAAGAGGCCAAGCTGTCCACAACGGGCAAGCTCTTCAGGCCGCGAGCAAGGACCTCGGCGTACGCTTGCAGCAGGGACTCATCCTCCATCACCTCATACCCGTACTTGGACTTATCCAAATCCGGGTAATCCTCGGCAACTTCATCGAGAGTATCCGCTACCACCCTCGTGTTAAGGACCGCGGCCAGCTCGCCGGCCAGCCCGGAGAACCTCACGGGCGAAGCGACCTCTCGCAAAGGCGGGAGAAGCTCTCGCTGCGGGGCGCCGCCTCGACCTACTAACGTCTGCTGCCTCCAACTCGGCCTTCAGCGAGGCCGACTTGGCGTTCACCGCCTCGATCCTCGCCGCTTGGCCGCCTGCGCCTTAGCCACCTCGGCGGCCCGCCCAGACGCGATCTCCTCTTGGCGTGTCCGAGCCTTTGCTTCGGCCTAGGCCACCTCTAGGACGAGGAGGGTCTTCTCCTCCTCCAACTCCCGGGAATATCGAGCCACACAGGTCGAGCAGGCGATGGCGTCGTCCGGATATTCCGCCATGCACTGGCGGTGTTGGAAAACTAGGTTTAGCCACTTTCAGGGATCTATCTTGGATGTTTAATTCACCATACATTGATTATATACCTAGCATGCAACTATATAATTAAATGCAACACGTTGGTGTTTTCTCGTGTTTACCTTTGAATCGGCGGATCGGGATTAGGAATGGATCGAGACTCGTGCTTTGACCTTGGACTATATCCGGTTACCCGATCTCCAGCGTCGGTGAGGGCGATCTATGGAGAATGCTTGGAAAATCACCCAATACTCTCTAAAATTCTGAAAATTTCCTCACAATAATCTTGTGATTCTCGAAAATATGAGGATTAATTATTAGCATTAACCTAGACTTTATCTCTTACCTTATATTTATAATGCATTACCATAATCCCATAAGGAAATGATCTATCATATACCATAAATATAATTATATCCTTGTAGGATAAAGAGAATAAAATCTTGCCATAGAGACATAGTGGGCGCGATTTCCAACGAGCTTACGAACTGGATGGGCCGACCGAGGATCAAATCAAGGAATAAAGATGGGCCTCAAATAAATTAATTATCTTATGTTCGACCCGAACATAAATTAATTTATAAACATTTATTCATGCCACTAGAGAATAAATCTTGACTTACCCTTTATTACCAAAGTTGAGTCGGACTTGCATTAGACATTCTGAATCCCGTATTTAAGATATCGAGCGTCCATTAATTATTTATAGCACTCATTGCTTAAAATAATTAATAACTTTAATTCATAAGTAGTACCACTCGACCTTATTATTGTGCTTGAGCTAACTCAACTGCGGGGTTTAGTACAATAAACCTTTTGAGCTCCTTAAGGGGCGTCATCATCCTAGCGGATCGGTGACTCGTCTGAGATAACTAGCATGACATCTGAAACGCCACTACCCGAATCACGGAGAATATTGGGTTAGAACATATAACCCTACTTGTAACAAGTCAGTGATGGTCGACAACTCATACTCACCTAATACATTGTCGAGATTTAGATCATCGTAAGTCACGAGATCTGGGTTCTTCACTACGGTCGGATAGAAGAACTCATCTCACTATGATCTTTCATACGTCGAGGCGTGCCGGCATAGACAAGTAACAAAGTCAAGTCACTTCTTATCTATACATGACTATCTGACAACTCGTCCTCAAGTTGTCTCGGTGTGAAACTTTTATATCTCATTAAGCTTGACCAAACATACGGACTTACGTGATCTTCTACACCTTGTATGATCTAACATATATGAGTTAAGGGGACACGATATATGCAATCAAGTATTCAAAGCGGATAGGAGATTGTAATAGTGGTAGCGAGGAAACATTGTATACAAGCTCGACCAATCGCTTTCGATATACAAATCGACAATCTCCCACTTATACTAAAGCAAACTTTTAGTATACAATGTGTCTCTCTACTAGCTATTACAATGCAACCATACTAAAGTTTCCTTTCTAAGTGGGTGCCATCTAGCGCTATTCAAGTCCTCTAACGTCCCAAGGCGTGAACTTATTCTAAGGCTTTAGTGGGTGCCATCTAGCGCAATTCGAGTCCTCTAACGTGCCCATCGTAGACTTATTTGGTGAGCTTTCATGAATGGATCCGCTAGGTTATCCGTCGTATCAATCTTTTCAATCGACCGTCCCTCGTCTAACGATTTCTCGTATGACATGGTATTTTCTCTCTATGTGTTTGGTTTCATTGTGGATCCGTGGTTCCTTCGAGTTTGGCATTGCACGAGTTATCACGATAAACCATGATACTCTTGGGCAAACCGGTACCACTTCTAGATCCGTGAGGTAGTTCTTGAACCATCTGACCTCTTTAGCGACCTCCGATCGCGGCTACATATTCGGCTTCCATGGCGAGTCCATGATGCATCATTGCTTTGCACTCCTTGAGGATCTGATTCAACCTCCCAAGGTAAACACATAGCTTGAGGTGACTTTTTCTCATCACGGTCGACTTGGAAATCCAGTGCAGCCTGACCCAAGGCATTAGACTATCTGCATGGTAAACTAGCCTATAATCTCGAGTCCTTTTCGGTGCTTGAGTATATGCTTTCTTGCGATCAATGAGCTTGTCGAGGTTAGGCGATATCTAGCTACTATGCCTACCGCATAGCGGATATCGGGCCTCGTATCTGACATTGCATACATGAGACTTCCTCGGCGGAAGCGTGGGGAACTTGTCTCATTTCCTCTATCTCTTTTGCGGTCATAGGTGATTGCTCTCTTGAATAAAGGCGCCATATGCGAAGGTAGCAATCCTTTCTGGGCGGTGCGCATACTAAAGCAGTAATCACGATATCGATGTAAGGCGCTGAGATAAGCTCGACATTTTCTCTTGCGATCTCGGTAAACCTTGATCCCGAGAATGTCTGTTGTATCTCCTAAGTCTTTCATTTGAAGCGATCGGAAAACCAACTCTTTCGTCGATAACAACTTCACATTGTTGCCAAATAGAAGAATGTCATCTATGTAAAGTGCGAAATACCACATCACGTTGACGTCTAACAGACACACACTCTCTCGCTGAGCAAGCTGGGTTAATCCATAGGACTTTACCACCTCGTCAAAGCGTAAGTTCCATGACCGGGAGGCTGCTTAAGTCCATAAATGGACTTCTTAAGCTTCCATACTAGATGCTCTTCACCCTTTACCACATAATCTTGGTTTGCAGCATATAGATGTCTCTACCTTCCTCAAGGTAACCGTTTAGAAAAGCGGTTTTAACATCCATTGCCAAACCTCTGGGTTCAAGTGGGCTGCTATGGCGGAAGAATTACGATGGACTTGAGCATTGCTACGGCGAAAGGTCTCATCGAAATCGATGCCCTCAATCTGAGTGTACCCTTTCGCCACAAGCACGGCTTTAAAGCGAAACCTCTCCATCGAATCTCTCTTCCTCTTGTATATCCACTTACTACCTATGGCTTCCTTGCCATCGGTAGAGGTGTCTTTCATATACATCCATAGCCGTTATGGACTCCATTTCTAAGTCCATAGCGGTGTGCCGTGATCTTGCATCAATGTCTTGTGTCGCCTCCTTGTATGTCCATGGGTCGATTATTGCTGTTCGTTTCACGGGACTAAATCGAAGATTCTCCCACGAACATAAATCGCTCGGGTTGACGAACAACCCTCCCATTCGACAAGGTTCTCTGAGGCACAATGGCAGCGGTGGGTGCGAAACTTATGGTTCTCTATCTTGCACTTTCTTTGGTACCACCACATGCGGTCGGTATCTCGGTGGAACTCGACCCACTTTAATTTCTTGAAGTATCGGTGTCGATCCTCCCACTAGACTCGACATCTCGTACCTTTGGCCTGTCGGTGGTGGAATCGATCATCTTCTAATTCTTGAAGAATGATTTCAACTTTGGACTTATGATTCTTCATATAATCCTCTTCTAAGAATCGGGCATTAGTGCTAATAATGACCTTCCGATCCTTAGGACTATAGAATAAACCACCTTTAGTTCCTCTAGGATAGCGATAAACAGCCTTGCATCGGATCTAGCCTCCAACTTGTCGCCTTCTTGTTCGACCGTGTCTTTGGGCCCCCATATCCTTATGTGGCTTAAAGCGGGCTTCGCCCAAACCACAACTCGAAGGGTCTTTTCGGTGACTTGGATGGTACTAGATTTAGCAAGTATGCCGCCGTTTCTAAGGCATACCCCGAGCGAAATAGGCAATGTTGCATAACTCGTCATTGATCTAACCATTTCTAAAAGAGTCGTATTTCTTGGCTCGACACACCATTTCTTTGTGGTGTGCCGGTGAAATCTTGTTGGGAGGTAATCTCACACTTCACTAGATAGTCCATAAACTTCGTTCTTGAGGTATTCGCCACCGCGATCGAGCCATGATGACTTGATACTTTTACCAAGCTTAGTCTCCACTTCCGCCTTAAACTCTTTGAATTTCTCAAAGCATTGGACTTGCGGTGAAGCGGTATACATATCCGTACCTTGAGTGTCGTCGATGAAAGTGACAAAATACTCGTACCCTCCACGAGCTTGTGTGGACATTGGTCCACAGTCGAAATGGACTAACTCTAACATTTCTTTGGCTCTATAACCGCCCGCTTTGAAGGGTGCAGTCGACATCTTGCCTTCTATCACGGGATTCGCGGTGAGAGAATGGAGTGTCGGAAGATTACCCAACGCTCCATTCTTAGGCAGGTCTTTGGATTCTATTTAGATTGATGTGACCTAATCTAAGATACCGAGAAAAGTGGTATCATCTTCTTGAAGAAAACTTTCTCTTTCTAGGGTTTGAAGAAGATGCAACATAGTTATAGGTATTATGTTTTGCGAAATAGTATAAAGCGAATTATATAAAGTGCCAACACGGATAACCGTCATTTCTTATGATAGAAACACCACTATCAAAAATAATAGAATATCCATGAGTAAATAATTTGAAAGCGAAACAAGGTTCCGCCCAAATCCGGCACATATAAAATGTCTTTTAAAACTAAAGCTGTTGTCCCAAAACATAAAGTAACATCTCCAACTGCAAGCGGCCTCGACTTTCGCGCGCGTTGCCCATGGAATCGTTATCTCGCCATCATATAGCTCTCTTGTCGCGGGGAACCCACGCAGGTGTAACAAACATGATCAGTCGCACCCGTGTCTACTAACTAAGAATGGGTAGAACAAGTTGCTAAACATGTTTCCGTTACTAAAGCAAACGTCGTACCTTGAGCCTTGAGCATAGTGCACTTAGCCTTCCAATGCCCAGTCTTACCGCACTTGAAGCACTTGCCCTTCTCCTTTGGCTTCTTCAAGCCTCCGGTGGCAGCCATGTTCTTGCTCCCATTACTCCCACTATTTCCCTTGCCTCTACCACCTTTGGTGCCCTTTTCTTTTCCATTTTGCAGCGGAAAATTTGGGCCCTTAGATGTGCTAGCAAGCATGTGCTCCTTTCCCATAACTCCTTCCATGACACGGGATCATTAAGCAGCGACTAAGTGTATACTCGGTCTTGCTCATGAAAGTTCTCAAAAGACTTGGGCGGTGTATTGAGGATGATATCGACCTTGGCCGCCGTCAATACCTCCTCCCAGCGATCAAGACTATCCATGAGATGAGTCATGTGGGAGACATGTTCATGAATCAAACTTCCTCCTTCCATCTTACGCGATTTCTTTCATTGTGTGGAAGCGATTGTCGATCCGTGCCCAAACTTACTCTTGAGACTTGACCAAATATCGATCGCGTCTACCATCGATCGATCTTTGCGGTTTTGGACATAGTAGTCATCATATAGCATTTAGCCATATTGTTTGACTTATTCCAAAGTGCAGCTTGACTCTCGTTGCTAATTAGTCGATCGTCGATAAGGGCATCGGGTTTAGGAGTAGTGAGAACAAACATGTGTTCTTCGAATGATAAGAACATATTCCATGTTTCGTTTCCACTCGATAAAATTTGGACGAATAAAGGGTTTTGTGCGAGCATAGTGATAATCGGCGTAAGAGACATATACGAAGCGACAATGTAAAACACATAAGCATACGATCGCACATAATTAGTAACAATAATATTGTAACCTTTTGATAAAACAATATTAATTGAAACCTCAATCGCCCAAGGAATTCCACATGCAAGCCACGTGTGTGGGCGTTTACACATGAACCCCTCGACCGGACTAAAATATACCTTTTAGTGGTTTAATTTCAATCCATGTCAACTTATCCTTATGACAAATGAAATTAACGATTGGACCTTACTAGACCACATCACTATCACAAGAAGGGACTTGGTGGGAAGTTGTACTTGAGGTGATGTCTAAGCAATGACCACATTTTAACGATGACAAATTCTTAGAATTAGCATACTCACTAGGACCATACCGCTTCCAATTCAAATTCTTTTGTTATCTCATTTTATATCTATCTCTAGAGAACTTATGAAAATCGCACATGCAAGCCACAGCGTGTGGGCGTTTACATGAAACTCCCACTTCTCGATAGATTTAAAATATTTTATTTAGAAATCTCATCTAACAAACTTATGATAAGCGGTGCAAGCAAGCCAGCGCGTGTGGCGTTTACTCACGATCGTCTCGCTTTGTTTAGAGATCAAAAGTGGAGGTCTTGACATTTTAATTTTGAAAAATAATTTGTCGGTTTGTTTGCTTAGTCTTTTTGTTCAAAAGGTTTGTCCATGCGAGATCACGTAATCTAGCATGCTTTTCTATAGAACTCGACATGTAAAACATGCTCATGAAATTCTAAAATATGCTGATAAGCGATAAACCTAGCATGCTTACTATGCGCACTCAATTCGAAAAACACTTAAAGGTTTGTCAGCGTTAATTTAAACATACATAGCATACTCTTGCATAATTTAAACATCCACGACATGCATATGAGCGATAAAATAAAATAAAAGCGTTCGCCGCGGCCCGTTCGTGGAACCTACTTCCTAATCTATTACATAGAATTGCAAAACGATTTAAATATCGACAGACCTCGCGTGCGAGCGCGGACGGATTCAACGGGCCTCGCGTGCATGGGCGCGGACCGGAAAAATCAAAAGCGGATTCGGGCGAAAAATCTTTGGGGCGGAAAAGCGGATGCGGGTCGGTGCGGGCGGATCGCCCAAAATGGGGCTGGGCGGCGCTGGGGCACAGCCCACGCGCGGCCCGACCTCGCGCCGCGCCCGCTGTGTGCCTCGCGGGCTACCTCGCGGTCGCTAAGTCGACCGCGACCCGTCGAGCTCGCTCGCTGCGTTGCGGCGAATCTCGCTTGGGCTCGGCGCCGTTGCCTCGTGATCGCCTTGTGCGCGCCCGTCACCAGCGTCCTCGAGCTCGCGATCGCTCGCTTTTCACCGCAAAAGTGTAAGTATAGGGTGGCGAGTATCGTATCCACGAGATTGTATCACGAAAACATAGAAGCTAGCTCGGCGACGATTCATCATTATCGAAGCACGAATTTGGGTGAGAGGTTTAAGGGCTTGAAATTAATCCAAAGCAAAGGTAACAGCGAAATATAAATAAAGCAATAAAATCACGAAGATAACTATGAAGAAAGACTAACCTAGGGATGCACCAATCTATCCACAAAGATGTTTATCACCTTATTATTAACCGTTTTAATCCGGACAAGGCGGAAGATCACATATATAACCAACAACTTGATTCGACAATTGCGGCGATTGATTACTAATTTTCCCTATCACGATTCGTCTCTAGAGGAAAATAAGCAACTCAAATGGATCACTAAGAATATGCTTCCTCGAATGTCTATCTCGATTCGACTCGAGAACATTCGTATCATGCATTCGATAATGATTGACAATTAATACAATTACGTAATTAACCGACAACTAGATATGCATCAAGATTGATCAAAATCAACACATATAAATAAGCACAATCGAATCATGAATCAATTCACGGAAGGTAAATAACAAAGCGGGGCTCACAACATATAGGATCGAATCATGCAAACCACAGGATTAGAGCGGAAAACTAGCGAGACATAATAAGCGGAATGAAATACGATTTAACCATAAAATGGAAATTAAATATATAAAACCCGTAGGAAGCGTTGGATGAAAAATGGTTGGTCTTGAATCCAATCCCAAGCGAGCGAGCGGAAAACAACGGAAAGCGATCGGACAAAGCGTTCCGATCGATAGCAACGATAAACTAAACTAGAACAACGTAAAAGCAATACTAGAATTAAACTAAGGAAGATTAAAGACTAAAAGCTATAAAAGCTGAATAAAATAGCAGTGCAGGCGTCTAGGGTGTGTTGGGGTGCGCAAGGGTGGGGTCTTGCCATATTTATAGAAAAGGGTGGAAACCTAATTTGCTCCTACTGCCGCGCGCCTCGCGATCGCTTCTCGCGATCGCTAGCTCGATCGCGAGCCATCTCATGGCGCTCTTCTTCGCGGTCCTCCTTCTTGCTCGCATTGTACCTCGCGACCGAGACTAGCGGTCGCTAACAATCCGCACCGGTCGCGATAAATCGTCGGTGAGTTCTAGGCGCTAGGGCTTGCTCGCGTGCGAGGTTGCGGTCGCTACTCTTCACGGGTGCTCGCTGATTTGCCACGTGACCAGCCTGGCGACCGCTAGGCTGGTCGCTAGGAACTAAGTCGGTTGTTCATTTGGTTCGTGCTTAGTTCCTTGCTTCGATTTTCAACACATAAACCTACAAAACACGAAAATAACACCCAAGAGCAATATCTTCTAGAAATAGATGAAACATTAAGAATCGATACATAAGCGCACATTAAGCGAGCTAAACTCATCTTCAAATATCAACTATAAGCGTGTAAAATGCGCGTTTATCAAACCCCAAACTTAAAGCATTGTTTGTCCTCAAACAAAACCAAAAAGAAAGACAAGCGAAAGATCAGCGGCGTATGAGAGGATAACCATTATAAGCCTCGGAAACTTATTAACGCTCAAAAACATTAGCGCACATGGCGGCGTTAGCCAACTCAACACAAACAACCATCGAGGCAAAACTCATTTATTTCAACCTCACAAAGGCATGTGTGTAAAATATATAGGATACCTCAAACTCATAAAGAAATTAAGGCGTGTATACACTAACGATCAATGCAATGCAACATCTTACCATAGGCTTGCCGTTTCTCTAACATCTCCACCGCGTCGAATGTGTTCAAATAAGGATCAAAGAGGTCTTTTGATAGGTTATAATGTAGGCACATTGGTTAAGGTAGGATAATATATGGCTAAGTGACTCAAGTAAACTCCAAGCACCACCATTTATATATTTACGACACATATGGACTTTGTCCATTTCCTCTTCTTTCCCAGCGTGCTAAATTGACGTTTTATGCCTCATAAGGTACCTATACTTGATTAAAGACCCTTTATGCTCAACGCTCATAGTGAACCTAACATTTTCTTCTTCTTTTCTTTTCTAGAGCTTATAGGGTTTAACTTTCACAACAAAGGTACTATTCTTTACCACGAGATGTATTTTTCTAAAAGAAACTTTTCTCATCATAACTTCATCAAAATTTCACCCTTTTGATTCCCATATCCATCATCACCTCCTATCATCCGGTTAATCGAAAGAAAAAGTCTAATAAAGGCTCGAAGAAGGCGACAAATGGTATATAACATCGGGTTAGTGTTTGGGTGAATATGTGGTTAACAAAGATGGCCTTTATCCTTTCCAAATTGAAACACATATTGCGGTCTCGACACGGAAGAGCGGCAAGTTCTAGAAGATAATCACATGCATGATATCACACAATTAAAAGCGTATCAAGATGTTTATACGGTGAAGCTCAAGTCTCACGGGTTAAGCAAATGGTGAAAAACAACAAGCTAAGCTATCTAACGTCATTCATGCGTCATTTTCTAACATATCATGTGCCTATCATTAAATTTCACAAAAATTTTCTATAGTCATTGGCCACATGGATTAACACACTTCACTTAACTCGTTGATCGGCGACACAGCGAAAAGAAAAGAAAAGCGAAACACGACAAAAGCAACACAAGCGAAGACACGACAAAACATGAAAACAAAAACAAAGAAAACGCGTTGGGTTACCTCCCAACAAGTGCTTACTTTAACGTCTTTAGCTAGACTATCACTAACCTTGTCAATCCGGCGTTTTGTGCAAGAGAAATCCTTCTCAACTCGTGGATCCTCCTAAACTTAGCATTCTGGATCTCCACCACCACTATGGAAGTGGCCACTGAAACAGAATGATACACTCGGGTTCCATGCGAATCCACTTCTTCCTTCTCGCGACTTCCTCGATTGGTGAGTACCCTCTAAACGCGAGATGCGTGGCGGCGATCATGATCGACAACAATCTTACGGCTTTCCAGCGTCGTGTTGCTTGATGGCGTCGTATATGGAAATTTTGAGCTCCTCATCGTTAACACGAAGCGTGAGATTTCCTTCCGCACATCAATCAGCATACGACCGGTTGCTAGAAAAGGTCTACCAAAGATTAGTGGTTGTTGTTTGAATTCGGGAATATCTAGAATCACAAAGTCGGCGGGAAAAACAAAATCTCAATTCTTACCAACACGTCTTGACGATACCTTTTGGATATGTGGTGACGGTCGAGCCATCATCGATGAAATCTTAAATCGGCTTCATCTTTCCTAGGTGTAGCGGTTGAAAACGTTCAATGGCATCAGTTGATGCTCGCCCCAAGTCGCACAAAACATTTGGAAAAATCGCTCGGCGATCTCGCACTCTAGCGATGAAGCTAGGGATCCTTTTGCTTGAGAGGAGCTTCCTTTGCAAGGCGACCTTTGCATTCTTGGATAGGGTAATTTTCTCAAATTTCCCGACCTTCTTGCTTGCAAGCTGCGTCTTTAAGAATTTCATGTACCGGCATGTTTCGCGGCGCTTCGAAGAGCACATTTATCTCAACTTTTGAAAAACCTCTTTGAAGCGAGCAAACTCCTCGTCATATTTCGACTTGACAAGTCGACTCGGAAAGCGGGACCGGAGGTGTCGTGCGACGTTTAGCTTACGAGGCGCCTCGCGGTCGACCTCGCGACCGCTGGAAGGTCGCGAGGAATCATTGTCGCGATCTCCGTCTTGGCGTGCGAGCTTGCGGTATTGGTCGCTCGGCGATTGCTGCGGTGGGTTTCGCGCCGGGTCACTCGGACGGCTCGCGGTCGGGTCTCGGTGTGGCAGACGCGTGCTCGATCGCGAGCTTCGTGGAAAAATTTACGGATGGTTCGCGATCGGGCTTGCGGTCGCGACTCGATCGCAGATTCTGCTCGGTGTGCTTTCGACCTCTTCTTCTGCCGGTAGGGCTCGGGTAGGCTCGTCCACTCCTCGTCTGGATAGCAAAGCACCGATTCTTGGGTTTGCCTCCGTATTACTCGGAAATGGCCCGTCTTTTGTAGTGCATTCACTTGCGGCTATTTGACCAATTTGATTCTCAACATCTTCATATGCTTCCCCATAGCCGTGACGATGGACTCCAAATGATTTATCTTTTGCGGTGTTGGCGATGAGCGATTACGATTCGTTGCCAATTGTTGGTTGCTCACAACCAGCTGCTGCATCATGTCTTGAGACTTGGCTTCTCGGCTCTTGAATCGAATTACGAACATTGAAGCTTCTTTG
The DNA here is from genome assembly GCA_036937905.1 of Salvia rosmarinus. Lineage (NCBI taxonomy): Eukaryota > Viridiplantae > Streptophyta > Magnoliopsida > Lamiales > Lamiaceae > Salvia > Salvia rosmarinus. Next base: position 24,775 of record JAODLM010000644.1, read on the forward strand.
AAGGTTGTTGGAAATTCGAATGATTTCTACGATTGATGTGGTGGCGTTCTGTCTCAATCGACTCTTCAAAAGAGTGAACTTCTTCATGAGATCGTCATATTTTGAATCACTCTCAACAGCATTTGCTTTGAGCGATGGCGTTCTCTCGTTGGCCATTGATAGCTGTTGGCGACCATCTCTTCTGTCAATACGGCTTGCCTCGTCTCTTGGTCGGTTCAATAAGCGACCCCACGCCGACGCGTCCACCATGCTCCTTATGCCGTATCGGTCCACCGTAGAAGCGTGTGATCTGTTGCTCCTTGGAGAACCCGTGTTGTGGACATCGTCTCGATAGACCTCTGAATCTCTCCATGCCTCGAATAATGATTACGTCGTGGTTTTGGCAAAAATGAGAGATTTTGGCGATGATCTTCTGCGCTTTCGCGGTGGAAAGTATTTGAAAGAAACTTCGCAAAGTTTCCCCAAGTGTCGATGCCATTTCGGTCCAAACTCTTGAACCAATCTTTCGCCTTCTTTGCTTGAGAAACCGAACATGCGCATCGGATCGTGTCTTGTGGCACCCATTCATTTGATGGTGTCACAAATATCGAAAGTTCGAGATGCGCATTTGGGTCTTCCGTGACTCACTCCCAAGCTGCTCTCCTTGGACCATACTGATCGGGGCGGTTTGAGCTCAAAATTGTTTGCATCTACGTGCGGGCTAACCGCCTCCTTGGAACTGTTTGGTGGGATGTCGGTACATGTGATTGAGGGTCTTTCCTGCGGGCGAGGACAATGATTCCCATATTCGCCATCGTACGCATCTCTGCAAAGTCGGCTAGCATCGTCTGACTTGCTCGGGAGGAATGCCCGTTTTGCGGATCGGTGCCATTGCGGCCGTCTCTTCTCTCGTCCTCTTCTCCTTTGAGAGCTTTCGATCTCGGGATCTAGTAATACTTGGAGGTCCACGAGATCTTATGCGCATAAACCACACGAGAAAGAGAATTTAGCACCGACTAAAATAAATAAATATAATATAATAAATATAACTTGAATTAATAAATCCAAATCGTCAAATTATTCCTATGTGATCTTAACAATCCCGAACAGCGCGCAAAATTTGATCGCTCCTTTTCACACGTAAAAGTGTAAGTATAGGGTAATGCAGTATCGTATCCACGAGAGATTGTATCACAAAAACATAGAAGCTAGCTCAACGACAATTCATCATTATCGAAGCACGAAATTTGGGTGAGAGGTTTAAGGGCTTGAAATTAATCCAAAGCAAAGGTAACAAGCGAAAATATAAATAAAGCAATAAAATCACGAAAGATAACTATGAAGAAAGACTAACCCTAGGGATGCACCACAGGATGCACCTTGTATGCCAATCCTATCCACAACGATGTTTATCACCTTATTATTAAGTTTTAATCCGGACAAGGCGGAAGATCACATATATAAAACCCGTAGGGAAGCGTTGGATGAAAAATGGTTGGTCTTGAATCCAATCCCAAGCGAGCGAGCGGAAAACAACGAAAATAAGCGATCGGACAAAAAGCGTTCCGATCGATAACAAAACGGTAAACTAAACTAGAACAACGTAAAAGCAATACTAGAATTAAACTAAAGGAAGATTAAAGACTAAAAGCTATAAAAGCGAGGAAAAAGCGAATAAAAGCAGTGCAGGGCGTCTAGGGTGTGTTGGGGCGCAGGGGCTCTTGCCTATTTATAGAAAAGGGTGGAAACCTAATTTGCTCCTACTGCCGCGCCGTCTCGCGATCGCTTCTCTGGTCGCTAGCTCGACCATGAGCCATCTCTCAGCTCTTCTTCGCTCGCGGTCCTCCTTGCGCTCGCATTGTACCTCGCGACCGGGCTAGCGGTCGCTAGCAATTCCGCACCGGTCGCGAGAAATCGTCAGTGAGTTCTAGGCGCTAGGGCTTGCTCGCGTGCACGAGGTTGCGGTCGCTACTTCTCTGGGTGCTCGCTGATTTGCCTCGCGACCAGCCTAGCGACCGCTAGGCTGGTCGCTAGAAATAGGTCAGTTTGTTCATTTGGTTCGTGGTTCGTTCCTTGCTTCGATTTTCAACACATAAACCTACAAAACACCAAAATAACACCCAAGAGCAATATCTTCTAGAAATAGATGAAACATTAAGAATCGATACATAAACGCACATTAAACGAGCTAAACTCATCTTCAAATATCAACTATAAGCGTGTAAAATGCGCGTTTATCACCGCCGCATGAGCGTCGGGTGTCTCGTGCGAAACGCTCGCCCGTCGCCGCTTCGTGCTCGCTTCGACGCGTTGCCTCGCTGTCGACATCACGACCGCGAAACACGCTCGCGAGCACACAGGATCTCGCCATGACTCACGCTCGCGTTTACCGCCGAGCTCGCTTAGCGACGATCTCATGACGCGAGCTTTTCGCGAGGCGGCCTGCCTCGCCGCGTCCGCAAGCGCCGTGCACGCCTTGCATGCCGTCGCCCGCCGCGCCGTGCGACCCGTTTTCCGTCGTCTCGATCGGCGCTTTCGTCTTCGTTTTACTTTTACGGATAAGATTTACGGAAAATAAATCTAATCTAACCACGGATTTTCTCGTGGTGAAAACAAAATCCGACAAAAATAAGCGAGCCACGATGAGCAGCGGATCCAACAATTAAATAAGCGCGTAATAATCAGCGTGAATTAATCTAACGAGCCAAGATTCGATCCTGTGCTCGATACCAGTGTTGGGAAAACTAGGTTTAGCCACTTTCCGAGGATCTATCTTGGATGTTTAATTAACCATACATTGATTATATACCTAGCATGCACCTATATAATTAATTGCAACACGTTGGTGTTTTCTCGTGTTTACATTTGAATCTGACGAGGCGGAATGGATCGAGACTCATGCTTTGACCTTCTGGACTGTATCCCGGTTGCCCAATCTCCAACGCCGAGTGAGGACGATCTATGGAGAATGCTTCGGAAAATCACCCAATACTCTCTCTAAAAATTCTCGAAAATTTCCTCACAATAATCTTGTGATTCTCAAAAATATGAGGATTAATTATTAGCATTAACCTAGACTTTATCTTTTACCTTATATTTATAATGCATTACCATAATCCCATAAGGAAAGGATCTATGCATATACCATAAATATAATTATATCCTTGTAGGATAAAGAGAATAAAACCTTGCCATAGAGAGACATAGTGGGGCGCCGATTTCCAAGAGCTTACGGGCCTGGATGGGCCAGCCCAGGGATCAAATGCAAGGAATAAAGATGGGCCTAAAATAAATTAATTATCTTATGTTCAGCCCAGAACATAAATTAATTTATAAACATTTATTCATGTCACTAGAGAATAAATGCCGACTTACCCCTTTATTACCGAAGTTGAGTCGGGCTTGCACTTAGACATCACGAATCCCCGTATTTAAGATATCGAACGTCCATTAATTATTTATAGCACTTTGACTGCTTAAAATAATTAATAACTTTAATTCCTTAAGTAGTACCATTCAACCTTATTATTGTACTTGAGCTAACTCAACTGCGGGGTTTAGTACAATAAACCTTTGAGCTCCTTAAGGGGCGTCACCATCCTAGCGGATACGGTGACTCGTCTGAGATAACTAGCATGACATACAAACCGCCACTACCCAAGATCACGGAGAATATTAGGTTAGAACATATAACCCTCACCCATAACAAGTCAAAGTGATGGTCGACAACTCATACTCACCTAATACCTTATCGAGATTTAGATCATCGTAAGTCACCGAGATCTGTGTTCTTCACTACGGTCGATAGAAGAACTCATCTCCTTTGTGATCCTTCAATACGTCGAGCGTACCATCATAGACAAGTAACCAAGTCAGTCACTTCTTATCTATATCTGCGGCTATCCGACAACTCGTCCTCAAGTTGTCTCGGTGTGAAACTTTTATATCTCATTAAGTTTGACCAATCATACGGACTTACGTGATCTTCTACACCTTTGTATAATCTAACTTATATATGAGATAAGGGGACACGGATATATGCAATCAAGTATTCAAATCAGATAGGAGATTGTAATAGTGGTAACAGGAAACATTGTATACAAGCTCAACCAATACTGCTTTCAGTATACAAATCCAATAGCGAGCTCGGTCTTCACGAACTCAGTCCCCTGTGCAGAAGTCACCTTTGTCAACAAACTACATCAAGACATAACTTGGTGGCGTGCAAACGAGTGCATTACCTCGGGGAAGGACCGACGTGCGTCTCGCAATCATCATCGCCGGCAGGAGGAGTAACCACGCGCCTTTCCTTGATGTGGCGTGGTATAGATGGGGGTGAAGGCAACCTCACTTGGGCTTCGGCCCTCTCAGAAGAGGCCTCGGCCACATCCTTCAGGGCCAAGGTGGAGGGCTCGAGACCGGAACTCGACCTCTTCCTCTTCTTCCCTTTAAGAAAATCCACTGCGAAGTTAAAATAAATACAGAGTTAGAACGTAAAAAAAAAATTCAATCAAGAGCTGAAGTGAATAAGGGGGCCTCACCCTTCACCGGTTCTACCGCGGTATCAGGATCATAAGGGCTCAGTCCCGCGGCGACGAGCTCGGCCTCGGTAAAAACTTCATCGACTTGGCCAGCCCTTTGCAATGCCTCCTCGAGCTCACCGAAGCTGTCATCGACGGCAATATCCGCCAGCTTCTCGGTGGTCCAGACGACCTCGAGGAACTCCCCGGAACGGCAAAAGAAGAACTTCTTCTGCCAGTTCGAGATCTTTGACTACGTTTTCACTTTGAAGCCACGACGGGTGATAAATAATACCACCCCGAGCTGGACTTAAATTGGAAAAACTTAAGGATCAGCCCTAGGGTGAAAGGATATTTATGCCGATAGGCATAGACGCCAAGGCCCGTCAACTGCTGAAAAGAGTTTGGCGTTATTTGGGCTAGATGAATGCCGAACATTCGTTGTAATTCGGCATATATAGAAGGAAATGGAATACGAAGACCGCACTTAAGGCTGTCATCGTAAACCGTGACAAAACCATCCGGAGGGGCGCTGACCCTATCCTCCGGTCGGGGAGCAACCAACTCAAAGGATTTCGGGATAAAAAATTTAGAGGTAAGCTCTAATATTGCAGGGGGTCTAGAATTGAAGGAGAAGTAGAAACCCTACCAAAATCCCTCAAATGCGGGAAACTTATTCTACGCACAAAAGGTTGAAGGGAATCAAGGGTGAAAACTTCTAAATCCACCGGAGAATCCGGTGGCGACACTGACACATCACGACCATCATGGCCGTGAGACTCCTCAGAGGAAGAAAAAGAAGCCATAAATAAACTTACTTGTTTTATGTAGAAGATCGAAGAAGATGGCACTGAACTCTGGCGATAACGACAATGGCGAAGATACTGACACTTGAACTTTTTCAGAAGACAGAGTTTTTGAGGAATTTGAAAAATGGAAGCGGATAAAGTGAAATGGGAAAAGGCGTATCATGGAAGTTATTCCCCCAATGTGCACTTTATCGGGAATCCAACCGCTGTACGCATTAAATGAAGGTGACGTATTCCGTGTTCGACATCGGCAGGACATCCCGCGTACGACCTCGGCAGGGCGACGAGTATTCGACTTGCCAATTGGAACCGAGCATAATACAACTTCGACAGAACACCTCGGCATGACGACGAGTATTCGACTTCGGCTAATTGGAGCCGAGCGACATATATCTTCGGCAGGACACCTCAGCAGGGTGACGAGTATTCGACTTGACGATTGTAGCGGCGACATACGAGCTCGGCAGACTCGCAGCGCTCACTCCGCGGATCACGAACCGGGTGAGGCAATGCCAGAACCACTGTCCCCCATCCATCACGACCTCACTTCTACGTCTTTTTTGAGGGGAGGGGGGGGTATGTGATAGGATACAACCCAACTACTAGGCCCCAAGCATCAGGCCCAATATAAATGGGCCCCGACATTAAGCTCGGCCTAGGTGAGTTCGGCCCAATAAGACTCCTAAACCAATTACAACTCAAATCATAAGTGGAGACGCAGAAGATTCGGATATATCTAAAAGAATCCTATTGAGAGAAGATCTCGAATTAGAGTCAATCTCAATATAATGGTGTATAAATAGAGGCTAGATTAGACGGAAAGGATCATCTACACTCTTTGTAATTGCTTCTTACACACTCAGTACACATACACTCTCTTGCTCTGTGGACGTAGATCTTTTCAACAGATCGAACCACGTTAATTCCTCGTGTTCATTACGCATTCATTACCCTGCTAAATTAAGATCGATCAACAACTGATATATACCGGTACATTCACATGACATTTTAACGACACATACATCGACATGGACATTTTCCCTCATCATTTTCAACCATTGAAAATGTGAATCATGTTATAATTAAAAAAAATTAAAATTTAGGCATCTTGTGCCATGGTTTAAAATTCTTGTGCAAAATTGAAAATGATTCCAAAATCGTTTATTAATTTGATTGTAATTACCCATAATTTAAATTAATATGATGCTTATTTGTCATGTATAATTTCATAATCTTAGCGGCATCCTAATAATCGAAAGTAGGGTAGAGCAAAAACCGAATCGAACCGAAATTAGCGGTTTGGTTCGGTTTGTACAGTAAAACGGTTCGGTTCGGTTTCAAAATTTTGAAACCGAAATTAATTCGGTTCGATTTCGGTTTGGGAAAAAAATTTCGGTTTTCAAACCGAACCGCCCGAATTTTTATTTTTTTATATTATATTATATATATATATGTTATTTATATTATTAATATTTAAATTGATTAATATTATATATATAATTATGTATATATTATAAATATTATAATATTTATATTAATTCTTATTTAAATTCGGTTAAAACCGAACTGAACCAAACCGAATATTTCGATTCGGTTTCGATTCGGTTTGAATATGTGAAACGGTTCGGTTCGGTTTGAGTTTTATAAAAAATTCGGTTTTTCGAGTTCGGTTCGATTTTGAACCGAACCGTCCGAATGCTCACCCATAATCGAAAGACCTCTTATTAGAAGGGGCTGCATGTACTTAAAAATATTATCTGCACGTTTCGAGCCAAACATTAATTATTAAATTTATATAATTTGTTTTTTGTGTTTGATAATTGCGTGTGTCTGTCTTTTATTGAGCACACGGTTGTTGGACAGAAGAGATTGGGCATCAGCTGCTATAAAACTTTTCAAATGCAATTATATATGTATGTCTGCCTGTCGATATAGTCAATTGAAGAAAAAAGTACTTTTGAAAAAGATGTTATTACTAAATATAAAATCCATAAACATATTCAGTTAATTAGGTGGACAACTAAGTTGCCCACATCACTATATATATGATTTGGTGTTTTTATTAATTAATTAAGATTTTTGCAACGGGTCAAAAGATTCGGGTCAAAAGATTTGGAGCCAATATTAGATAAAGTTTTATGTGAGAACGTATGGATATTATACTCTAATCGGGATTATATATGGAGATTATATTAATTTAATTGGGATTTAGAGTATATCTTTACAAGAGACTACTTCTTTAATTAATGTGAGAAGGGCTTACGCAAATTTACACTAAATTCTGTCTTAAAAAATATATATAGGAATGAGTTTTGTTGGATTGATAATATAGGAATTATGAACTGATCTTAATTATTAATCTTTCTAAAATTTAAAAAGAAACGTGATTTCTAAAACAAAAATATACGTTTTTATAATAAATAATGTAACTTTTTATCATAAATTGTATTGTGGGACATTTTGTTTTAAGGACGGGACAAAAAGTTTAAAAAGTGTAGTGTGGGTAATGATGCCATCTTTAAACTTACATGCCTTCTTAAGATGGGTTGAGATTCAGTGTAATATAATTGATATTTTACTTTTAATTTTTATGGTGTTTATTTTTCTTTGATTTAATTTTGTATGTTTTAATTTAATTTTGTAATTATTACCTATGGTTTATTCCATACAGTTTGGATATATAATTATTTATTTTATCACTTAATTTCACTTTTATTAGTTAATATTAGGGTTGGTAAATCTAAAGTTAAGATACATGATTTTTTTAGATATTTTAATTTTTTGAAATAAAAGTTATACATAATAATGCATAATATTATTTTATGAAATAATATATATAATAGTTGGACACGATAACACGATAATATGCACAAAATTATGTGCCACTGAATCTCATCCCTCTTAGTAAAACTTTTTATCTAAAGTTTTGGGACCAAATTACAATGAAAATCTTATTTTTAATGGGATTAATATTGCATCCTCTTTAATTAGTACCCATCATTAATGTATACATTGTAGGGAAAACTAGGTTTAGCCCTCGCCCCGAGGATCTATCTTGGATATTTAATTCACCATACATTGATTATATTCCTAGCATGCGTCTATATAATTAATTGCAACACGTAGGGGTTTTCTCGTGTTTACCTTTGATCCGTCGGGGTCGAACGGAATGAACGGATCGAGACTGGTGCTTTGACCTTCGGGTGTCAGATCCGGTTGCCCAATCTCCAACGCCGAGTGAGGACGATCTATGGAGAATGCCCGGAAAATCACCCAATGTACTCACTAAACTCCCGAAAATCCTCACAAGAATTCTTGTGATTCTCGAAAATATGATGATCAATTATGAGCATTCACCTAGACTTTATCTCATACCTTATATTTATAATGCACTACCTTAATCCCATATGGAAATTACCATAATCCTATATGGAAATTACCATAATCCCATATGGAAATTATCATAATACTTTATGGAAATTACCATACTCGAGTGATTATTACCATACTCCCGTGATTATTACCATAATCTTATATGGAAAGGATCTATGCATATACCATAAATATAATAATATCCTTGTAGGATAAAGAGAATAAAATCTTGCCATAGTGAGTGTTGTTGGGGCGCCGATTTTCCATAGGGCTACGGGCTGGACGGGCGACTAGGATCAAATGCAAAGAATAAAGATGGGCCTCAAATAAATTAATTATCTTATGTTCAAATTTTAACATAAATTAATTTATAAACATTTATTCATGCCACTAGAGAATAAAAGTCGACTTACCCTTTATTACCGAAGTTGAGTCGGGCTTGCACTTAGACATTGCGAATCCCGTATTTAAGATATCGAGCGTCCATTAATTATTTATAGCAATCGATCGCTTAAAATAATTAATATCTTCATTTCTTAAGTAGTACCACTCAACCTTATTATTGTACTTGAGCTAAATCAACCCGCGGGGTTTAGTACAATAAACCTTTTGAGCTCCTTAAGGGGCGCCATCATCCTAAACGGATACGGTGACTCGACTGAGATAACTAGCGTGACATACAAGACCGCCACCACCCAAGATGCGGAGAATCTTGGGTTAGAACAAATAACCTCACCCATAACAAGTCAAAGTGATGGTCGACAACTCATACTCATCTAATACCTTATCGAGGTTTAGATCATCGTAAGTCATCGAGATCTAGGTTCTTCACTACGGTCGATAGAAGAACTCATCTCACTGTGATCCTTCAATACGTCAAAGACGTACCAAAGATAGACAAGTAACCAAGTCAAGTCACTTATCTATACTGCAGCTATACCGACAACTCGTCCTCAAGTTGTCTCACCATGAAACTTTTATATCTCATTAAGCTTGACCAATCATACGGACTTACGTGATCTTCTACACACCGTATGATCTAACTTATATATGAGATAAGGGGACACGAGATATATGCAATCAAGTATTCAATTCGGATAGAGATTGTAATATTGGTAACGAGAAACATTGTATACAAGCTCAACCAAACCGCTTTCGGTATCTGAATCCAACAATCTCCCACTTATACTAAAGCAAACTTTTAGTATACAATGTGTCTCTCTTCTAGCTATTACACACAACCATCACTTTGCTTCTCCCACTTATACAAAAGTTTCCTTTCTAAGTGGGTGCCATCTAGCGCAATTCGAGCCTCTAACGCCCCCGACGTAGACTTATTCGGCGTGGCTTTAGTGAATGGATCCGCTAGGTTATCCGTCAGATCAATCTTTGCAATCAAGCACGCCCCTCGTCTAACGATTTTTAGTATGACATGGTACTTTCTCTCTATGTGTTTGGTCGCCTTGTAGGTCCGTGGTTCCTTCGAGTTTGCCATCGCACCGAGTTATCACGAGAAACTATGATACTCTTGGGCAAACCAGTACCACATCTAGATCCTGAGGTAGTTCTTGAACCTACCGCCTCCTTAGTAGCCTCGAGCGGCTACATGTTCGGCTTCCATGGTAGAGTCCGCACGCATCGCCGCTTTGCACTCCGCCAGATACGGCTCCACCTCAAGGTAAACACATAGTCCGAGGTAGACTTATTCTTATCAAGGTCGACTTGGAAATCCAGTGCGAATAACCCAAAGGCATTAGACTATCTGCATGGTAAACTAGCCATAATCTCGAGTCCTTTTCGGATACTTGAGTATATGCTTTCTGATCGAATGTGCTTGTCGAGGTTAGGCGATATCTAGCTACTATGCCTCACCGCATGCCAGATATCGAGCCGCGTGCATAGCATTGCATACATGAGATTTCCTACGGCGGAAACGTAGGGAACTTGTCTCATTTCCTCTATCTTCTTTGCAGTCACAGGCGGTCTGCATACTAAAACGAGTAATAACAGTATCAATGTAAGACGCCTGAGATAAGCTCAACATTTTCCTCTTGCGATCTCGGTAAATCTTGATCCCAAGAATGTACGCTGCATCTCCTTAGTCTTTCATTTGAAACTGATCGGATTACCAACTCTTTACGTCTGATAACAACTTCACATTGTCGCCAAATAGAAGAATGTCATCTACGTAAAGTGCAAGAAATACCACATTACCGTTGACATCTTTGTCTTGTATCGCCTCGCTGAACGTCCATGGGTCGATTATTGCCTGTTCGTTTTCTGGGACTAAATCCGAAGATTCACCCACGAACATAAATCGCTCGGGTTGACGAATAACCCTCCCACTACGACGGGCGCTACAGCACAATGGCAACGGTGGGTCTGGCTTGTGGTTCTCATCTTGCACAACTTCTTTGGTAGGTACCACTTGTGCGGTCGATATCTCGGTGGAACTCGACCCACTTCAATTTCTTGAAGTATCGGTGTCGATCCTCCCACTAGACTCGACATCTCGTACCTTCGCCTAATCGGTGGTGGAATATGATCATCTTCTAATTCTTGAAGAATGATTTCAACTTTGGATTTATGATTTTTCATGTAGTCCTCTTCTAAGAATCGGGCATTAGTGCTAATAATGACCTTCTGATCCTTAGGACTATAGAATAAACCACCTTTTGTTCCTCTAGGATAGCCAATAAACAGCCTTGCGTCGGATCTAGCCTCCAACTTGTCAGCCTTCTTGTTCAAAGACGTCTTTGGATCGCCCATATCCTTATGTGGCTTAAACGGGCTTCGCCCAAACCACAACTCGAAAGGGTCTTTTCGACCGACTTGGAAGGTACTAGCTTTAGCAAGTATGCATTGCTTTCTAAGGCATACCCCGTAACGAAATAGGTAATCTTTGCATAACTCATCATTGATCTAACCATTTCCAAAGAGTCCTATTTCTTCGCTCGACACACCATTTTTGTGTGTGTGCCGGTGAAAAGCCGGGATGTAATCCCACACTTCACTAGATAGTCCATAAACTCGTTCTCGAGGTATTCGCCACCGCGATCGAACGCAGATGACTTGATACTTTTACCTAGCTTGTCTCCACTTCCGCCTTAAACTCTTTGAATTTCTCAAAGCATTAAGACTGCGGTGAAGCGGTATACGTATCCGCACCTTGAGTAATCGCCAATGAAAGTGACAAAATACTCGCCTCCACGAGCTTGTGTGGACATCGGTCCACACAGTCGAAATGGACTAACTCCAACATTTCTTTGGCTCTATAACCCTTCGCTTTGAAGGGTCCGGTCGACATCTTACCTTCTATACAGATTCGCAGATCGGGAATGGAGTAATCGTTAGATTACCCAACGCCCATTCTTAGCGGTCTTTGGATCCTATTTAGATGATGTGACCTAATCTAAGATGCCGAGAGAAAGTGGTGTCATCTTCTAAGAAAACTTTCTCTTTTAGGGTTTGATGAAGATCTGACATAGTTATAGGTATTATGTTTGATGAAATAGTATAAAGCGAATTATATAACGTGCGAACACGTATAACTTCGTCATTTCTTATGATAGAAACACCACTATAAAAATAACAGAATATCCATGAGAAAAAATTTCAAAGCGAAACAAGGTTCATGAAAATCGCACATATAAAACGCCTTTAAAACTAAAACTGCTTTCTCAAAACATAAAGTAACATCTCCAACTGCAACGGCCCCGACTTTCGCCGTGTTGCCCATGGAGATCGTTATCTCGCCATCAAACAGCTCCTTGTCCGCGGGAACCCACGCAGGTGTAACAAACATGATCGATTCGCCAGTATCTACTACCCAAGAATGGGTAGAACAAGTCGCTAAACATGTTTCCGTTACTAAAGCAAGCGGCGTACCTTGAGCCTTGAGCATAGGGCACTTGGCCTTCCAATGCCCGGTCTTACCGCACTTGAAGCACTTGCCTTCTCCTTTGGCTTCTTCAAGCCTCCGGTGGCAACCACGCTCTTGTTCCCATTACTCCCACTATTTGCCTCGCTTCTTCCACCTTTGGTACCCCTTTTCTTTTCCATTTTGCAACGAAAATTTTGGGCCCTTAGATGTGGTAGCAAGAGTATGTGCTCCTTTTCCCATAACTCCTTCCGCATCAACGAGATCATTAAGCAACTGACTAAGTGTAAACTCGGTCTTGCTCATGATCGCATTCACGAAAGTTCTCAAAAGACTTGGCAGTGTATTGAGGATGATATCGACCTTGGCCGCCGTCAATACCTCCTCCCAACCGATCAAGACTATCCATGAGATGAGTCATGTGGGGACATGTTCATGGACCGAACTTCCTTCTTCTATCTTACACGCCAAGATTTCTCTCATTGTGTGGAAGCGGATCGTCCGATCCGATTGCCAAAACTTACTCTCGAGACTCGACCAAATATCGTCGCGTCTACCATCGATCGATCTTTGCAATGCAAGCCTTTGGACATAGTAGTCATCATATAGCATTTAGCCATATTGTTTGACTTATTCCAAAGTCCGCTTGACTCGCCGCTCATTAGTCGATCGTCGATGGGGCATCGGGTTTAGAGTAGTGAGAACAAACATGTGTTCTTCAATGATAAGAACATATTCCATGTTTCGCTTCCACTCGATAAAATTTGGACCGGATAACGGTTTTGTGCGAGCATATTGATAATCGATGTAAGAGACATATCCGAAACGATAATGAAAACACATAAGCATACGATCGCATATAATTCGTAATAATAATATTGTAACCTTTGATAAAACAATATTAATTGAAACCTCCAATCGCCCAAGGAATCTCATATGCAAGCCACGCGTGTGGACGTTTACACATGAACCCCTCGACCAGACTAAAATATACCTTTTAGTCGTTTAATTTCAATCCATGTCAACTTAACCTTATGACAAATGAAATTAACGATTGGACCTCACTAGACCACATCACTATCGCAAGAAGGGACTTCGCGGGAAGTTGTACTCGAGGTGATGTCTAAGCAATGACCACATTTTTAACAGCAGAAAATGAATTCTTAGAATTGGCATACTCACTCGGACCATACCGCTTCTAATTCAAATTCTTTTGTTATCTCATTTTATATCTATCTCTAGAGAACTTATGAAAATCGCACATGCAAGCCACGCGTGTGGACGTTTACACATGAAACTCCCACTTCTCAATAGATTTAAAATGTTTTATTTAGAAATCTCATCTAACAAACTTATGATAAACAGTGCAAGCAAGCCACGCGTGTGGACGTTTACTCACAGTGCGTATCACTTTGTTTAGAGATTAAAAGGTGGAGGTCTTGACATTTTAATTTGGAAAATTAATATGTCGGGTTGCTTGCTTAGTCTTTTTGTTCAAAAGGTTTGTCCATGCAGATCACGTAATCCTAGCATGCTTGTCTATAGAACTCAACATGTAAAACATGCTCGCAGAATTCTAAAATATGCTTGAAAACGCGATAAACCTAGCATGCTTACTATGCGCACTCAATTACGTAAAACACTTAAAGGTTTGTCAACGTAATTTAAACATACATAGCATGCTACTGCATAAATTAAACATCCACGACATGCATATGAACGATAAAAATAAAATAAAGCGCTCATCGCGGCCCACTCGTGAACTCGCACTTTCGCCTAATCTATTACATAGAAAAGCAAAGTGCAATTAAACTTGACAGGCCTCGCGTGCGGGCACGGACCGGATTCAAAAACTGATTCGGGCGGATCGGGCCAAAAATCTGAATCGGGCGAAAAAGCGGGTTCGGGCCGAAAAATGGGTTCGGGCGGGTTTGGGTCGGGTAGGCCCAAGATGTCTTTGGCAGCGCTGGGCACACGCCCATGCGCGCGCCGACCGCCGCCGCCTCCTCACAAGCGCTGGCGTGCTCGGCTCATGGGTCGCCTCGCCATGATCGCGTGGACGACCGCGACCCGCCGAGCTCACCCGCGCCGCCGAACGTCGTCGAGCCGCGTCGCCGCCAGCGCTGTGGCATCCGCCAAAATCGCACGCCCGCGTCGCCTGGCCGCCGAGACCTCGCCGAGGTTTCCTCGCGCTTGCGCACGCCGTGGTCGAGAGTCGCCGAGACGAGCCGTGCACGCCGCCGCGCGCCGCCAGGCATCCGCGCAAAAACCGCGCGCCTGCGTCGCCAGCGCCGCCACCCACGCCTGCGCGCTTGAGGTTTCCGCGTCTCGCGGCGAGCTGCCGCCGCCGCGCGAGGCCTCGCGCAGATTCGCGCCTCGCCGCCCGCCGAGCGTGGTCGAGCACGCCGAGGTTTCCGCGAGCAAACGCGCGCGCCGCCCGCCGCCGCCCTCGCGCTACCTCCGCGACGCGTCTGGGCGCCGCTGGCTCTTGCCGCGTCCCCGCCGAGGCTGCCGCCACGCCGCCCGCCCGCCTGCGTGCCTTGCGATCTCCTCGCGATCGCGATGCTCGCTCGCGAGAAACCGTCCAGGGACACCATGAGACCTATTTTTCCCCATCGTCTCGCTTTCGTGCTTTCGTCTTCGTTCTTCTTTACGGATAAGATTTACGGAAAATAAATCTAATCTAACCACGAATTTTCTCGTGGTGAAAACAAAACCCAACAAAAAACAAAAGCGAGCCACGATGAACGATGATCCAACAATTAATTAAGCGCGTAATAATCAAACGTGAATTAATCCAATGAGCCAAGATATCGAACCTCGCCCGATACCAATTGTAGGAAAACTAGGTTTAGCCTCGCCCGAGGATCTATCTTGGATATTTAATTCACCATACATTGATTATATTCCTAGCATGCGTCTATATAATTAATTGCAACACGTAGGGGTTTTCGTGTTTACCTTTGATCCGCTCGGTCGAACGGAATGAACGGATCGAGAATCGTGCTTTGACCTTCCGGGTCGTATCCCGGTTGCCCAATCTCCAACGTCGAGTGAGGACGATCTATGGAGAATGCCCCGGAAAATCACCCAATGTACTCACTAAACTCTCGAAAATCCTCACAAGAATTCTTGTGATTCTCGAAAATATGATGATCAATTATGAGCATTCACCTAGACTTTATCTCATACCTTATATTTATGATGCACTACCTTAATCCCATATGGAAATTACCATAATCCTATATGGAAATTACCATAATCCCATATGGAAATTACCATAATACTTTATGGAAATTACCATACTCGTGATTATTACCATAATCTTATATGGAAAGGATCTATGCATATACCATAAATATAATAATATCCTTGTAGGATAAAGAGAATAAAATCTTGCCATAGTGAGTGTTGTTGGGGCGCCGATTTTCATACTGACACGGGAACTGGATGGGCTAGCCAGGATCAAATGCAAGGAATAAAGATGGGCCTCAAATAAATTAATTATCTTATGTTCACCCCGAACATAAATTAATTTATAAACATTTATTCATGCCACTAGAGAATAAAAGTGACTTACCCTTTATTACCGAAGTTGAGTCGGGCTTGCACTTAGACATTACGAATCTCCGTATTTAAGATATCGAACGTCCATTAATTATTTATAGCAATCATCGCTTAAAATAATTAATATCTTCATTTCTTAAGTAGTACCACTCAACCTTATTATTGTACTGAGCTAACTCAACTGCGCAGGTTTAGTACAATAAACCTTTGAGCTCCTTAAGGGGCGCCATCATCCTAAACGGATACGGTGACTCGTCTGATGATAACTAGCGTGACATACAAGACCGCCACCACCCAAGATGCGGAGAATCTGGTTAGAACAAATAACCTCACCCATAACAAGTCAAAGTGATGGTCAAGAACTCATACTCATCTAATACCTTATCGAGGTTTAGATCATCGTAAGTCATCGAGATCTAGGTTCTTCACTACGGTCGATAGAAGAACTCATCTCATCGTGATCTTCAATACGCCAAAGACGCATCAAAGATAGACAAGTAACCAAGTCAAGTCACTTCTTATCTATACCGCAGCTTATACCGACAACTCGTCCTCAAGTTGTCTCACCAGGAAACTTTTATATCTCATTAAGCTTGACCAATCATACGGACTTTTGTGATCTTCTACACAATCGTATGATCTAACTTATATATGAGATAAGGGGACATGATATATGCAATCAAGTATTCAATTCGGATAGGAGATTGTAATAGTGGTAACAGAAACATTGTATACAAGCTCAACCAAACTCGCTTTCAAGATACAAATCCAACATACATCTTGATAACAACGACTAAATAATAAAATATACTATCTTTAAGGATTAAATTACCTGAAATACATGAATTTTGGATTGTTTTACATATGAGTTAAAAATGTGACACGAATAATATAAATTTTATACTTCTTTTTTTTTTTCACACGGTTTTTGTTTTTGGTCAAATTAATGTGGCATTAACATGGCAATAGACAAATACAACTATATTAGCATCGATTTGGGGAAAAAGTGTAAAAATAATATATATATATATATATATATATATATATATATATAGTTGGGTTCCCGTAGTACCCGATCTCCAGATAGTATATAGTATCAATCTAGACCATAAATTTTGAACATATGGTCGCACCACAAGCTGACACGTGATAGCTCATTTTTCGTTTTTTTTTTTTTTTAAAAATTTCGCAAGTGGCAAATTGGGAAGAAAGCAAATCAACCTTCTTCTACTCTTCTCCTCCGATCTTCTTCTTCCATCTTTTTTACAATGGTGGCAGCGGACGGTAGTGGCGGCAGCACGACAACGGCAAACAGCAGCAATAGTACATACAAATAGCAAAAAAAAAAACAGATTTTGAAAGAAAAAAAGAAGAAGAAAATTTTGAAAACAAAATTGATAGATTTTGAGAAAAAATAAAAGATGAGTTTGATAGATGATTGAATAATCGAGAGAGATGATTGCTATGTCAGTGGTTTATGGTAAAATTCATCGATTAATCGGGGAAAAAGACGACGGAATTGACGGAGAATGATGAATGAGAGATTTACTTTCGAAAAATATAAAACTGCATTTAATAAAACATAAAACTACATTTAACAAAACATAAAACTGCATGTTGGCACGAAACACAAACATGTTCATGCATCTTACAAAATGTAAAAATGCATTGTTGGCCAACGAGCGCTAAGTAGCGCACACGCATATGCCGAGGCGACATGCGAGCACGAGCGTGTCCTGGCATGCGATTCCAACCTACATGTATTATTGTGTTCAACTACATGCATTTTTGTGTTCATTTAAATACATTGTTCAGTTCAACTAAATGCATGGTTTGTTTTTCGCAATAATATAACAAATCAAATTATTAATCTACCCTTATTATAGCGAAATCAGCAAAATTAAGGTTAATAAATCCAAAAAATCTCAACCATATTATCTATGAGATAAGTAGATGAGATTGAGTACTACATATTACCTCGATTCGGATACTATATATATATATATATATACATATATGAATTGATTCATATACATATAATCCTTAACATATATAAATGAGAACAAATCATGTCCATTAGATTTGGAAATCTAATGGTTACTTTTATGTGTGCATCTAAACTAACTATATGCACATTTCTGCATATAATTGTGCATCTGCGTCATAATTTGTGCATTGAAATGAAACGTTCATATTGATTTATCAAGAATTGATATTTGTCCCCATGTTTACACTATAAGGAGTGTCCACACGATAATCACTCCCTATATAGAAATTGGATCAAATACAAACTAATATTCAAGTATAAAATATGAACCATTTTCAGTCATTGACTCGTGAAGATCTACGATGAATTCATCATCTTACTTGATAGATTCAAATGCCTAGGTTAGAATCTCATGATGGGCACATTTTTATTTTTATGAATTCAGACACTTACACAACGAATTCAGATTGGTGGTTATTGTAAAAACCATCATTAACCTATAAACTAGGAACACTTGAAATCGACTGAATTTGTCGTGAAAATATCTGAATTCGTTGTGTGTAAGTGTTTGAATTCAGAAAAATAAAAATTCGCCCCTTATGGGTTATATGTAAGTTGATGAATTCACTGTAGATCTTCACGAATCAAGAACTAAAAATGATTATTATTTTATACTTTAAGATTGATTTGTATTTGTTCTCATTTCACCACTCCCTTATATATATATATATATATATATAAGTACTCGAGTCTCAGATAATATGTAGTTCTCAATCTCATCAATTTATCTCATAGATCCTATTGTTGAGATCTTTTCGGATTTTTTAAGCTTAATTTCGCTGATTTTCGCAAAAGTAATGGTAGATTAGTAATTTGATTTGTTATGTGATTGATGTAACGTTACTGCATCTCAAGACAGCATGGCAAGAAACTAATCCACTTGCAAAAACTTTGCACTTGTTCTTCACTTTGAGCCACGTTCCCTCCTTATCAAGCTTTGAGCTATTCCATTTATACCCTTCCCACGTTCTGATAAATACTAGTGCTGCAAAAACATAAGATACAAAATTATAAGATAATTGCAAGAATCCCGATGCCAATACAAATCTCTGTGTGTGTGTGTGTGTAAGTAAACATGAGCATAAATATAGTACCAGCTTTCTCGTAATGGAGAAGAGCACTTCACGATGAAAGTTCATGAGTAGGGTTTCAGAGGTAGACTTTGTTTGGTAATTATCAACACGAAACACAACATCACCTTCACAGTTGAAGACAGTGCAGCCATTGCCATTGATCACTAGGGATTTCATCCAAACAGTGAATCTCTCTCTTTTGTGATGATGCGTACTCATCCGAGCCATTAAACTCACCTTCTATAATGGCTTGACTGACCCTAGTAGTTAAATATGATGATCAGAATATATGTTAATTTTTTCAATTATTTTTTTATTAGAAAAAATACTTTTGCAACTGTTGAACTTGACTCTATTAGATATATTTAGGGATGTCAATCGGGCCAACCCGCTCGGGTTCGGGCTAACCCACTCGGGTTGTCGGGCTATTCGGGTTGACATTTTTTTCGGGTTAGAAAAACTCAACCCTAACCCTAAACTCTCGGGTTTCGGGCTAACCCATCGGGCCAGAAAGCTATATATATATATATATATATATATATATATATATATATCAAATATTTTATATTAAGCGTTGGAGTAAAAACAAATAATTGAAAAATAAATATAATACATTCCACAAGTTCTTTTTTAATCTTATTATACTAACTTTGAATAGCAAACAATAAAAATTAAAAATAGTGCTCATAATTAAATTCTTTTTTTCTAATATGCTTTAATGTCCGCATTCCATGTAACTAAATGATCTCTAATAATATAATACAATTATAGCGGAATTAAAACTAATATCTAGAAAAATTTTAATAAGTTAATTCAATATAATACTATTTAAAATATATTACAATATCAAAATTAGAAAATAATGCTCACAACTAAATTATTTTTTAATATATCCGAATATTCATATTCCATAATAGCTAATTCACTATTTTTTGTAACTTTTAACAACACTATGAATATCTTCTATAATTTCTTGTATAGTTGTAGGGATAAAGACCGGGCCAACCCGCTGGTTGGGCTAACCCACTCGGGTTGTCGGGCTATTCGGTTCGGGCTATTCGGTTGACGTTTTTGGGTTATAAAATCCAACCCTAACCCTCTAATTTTATCGGGCTATTCGGGCCAGCCCGTGGGCTTCGACCCATATTGACATCCCTAGATATATTATTATATCTGCACGTTTGAGTACAATTTATGTTAATGCCAGTACGTCGTCACTTGTCTAGATTATTAAATTATGTATATCTCACTTTTATAAGCTTTGTTAAGTCAATCATTTAAATTATGGGCATACGGTTGTTGGAAGATATATATACAAGTTATAAATGTAATTGCTATACGTTTATTATCTGCGTGTTTTAACATATGGAAACAAACAAAAAAACATAAAGTTAAAGGGAAAAAAATTAAAAGTTCTCCCCCTTTTTTTTAAAAACAAAACATTTGGAACGAAAGAACAATTGAGTTTGAACCATAAACTTCACCACTTGTGATTTAAAAAATGATTCCCAACCACATTCAATTCAAGGTACATTAATATAAATTCGGCTTACGATGTGGTAGTGCTACATAAGGATAGAGATATCAATGAATGAATTTTTATCTGGACCAGAACCAATAAATAAATATCGATTTTTGTTTTGGAACCGACCTATTAGATATTGGATCCGAATCGGACCCGAACCATCAACTATAAGTGCGAACGGTTCGGATCGAGCGGTGCGGAACGAACCGAACCGAATCAAATCGAGCCAAAACCATTATTTTAGAATTTAATGTGCTATGAGTGATTTCAGATCGGTATGGATAAAACCGGCCCGTTGACAAGTCTACTTAAGCTTAGGCTTGTCGATAGACGGGTTTTACTCGAACCAGAACCAACAAATAAGTATTGATTCTGATTCTAGAGCCAGAATTGGAACCGGACCGGACCTGACCATCAAACTATGAGTCTAAACGGTCCGGGTCTAAAGCAGGTTTGGAACCGGAACCTGAACCTGAACCGTTGCTTTAAGATTTAATGGACTACGATGGTTCCAGATCGATACGAGTAAAACTCACCCATTGACATCTTTAATGCTACATAAGCTACCATTCCATACTTAAAAACGTTTTTTCATTTATAGTTTAATACTTTCGCACGAAAGAAACACTATTTACACATGAGAATATTACATACACGCAACAATCTATCACGCACCGCATAATTGTTGGCGTATAATATATCAATCGAATGAATTGCTGCTAAGACTGATCAATTGACAACGGGCTTCTCCCTGTTGTCTATTAATATATAGACACGGAGATGTCCGTGTGATCTAAAACACAATAAACAACGGGGTTTAACCATTGTATAAAGCTAGAACACCGTTGTCTATAAGAACATAGACAACGGGTAAACCCACGTTGTCTATGATGCTATAGACAACGGGGAATATCCATTGTATATTACAAGGCCCCCGTCGTCTATAACATGATAGACCACGGGTATTTACCCGTTGTCTATATTGTGATAGACCACGAGGATTTCCCCGTGGTCTATATCCGGCCCTAATAGACCATATATTGATAGACCACGGGGTTTTCTGTAATAGATCACGGGGATTCCCCGTGGTCTATAACCAAAATTCTTGTAGTGCCTAGATAGTTTAGTTAGCTATTAGTATATGAAGCAAGACAAGATAGTGAGAGATCATGATTTCTTCTCATTAATTAGGTGAGAGCCTGATTTAGTTTACTAATTATATACCAAGTTGCTCAGATGTCTACATAATTTAGTTTTATAAGTGCATTATTTCTTAGAGAAATAAAAATATCAAAATAATAGCGCACACATACATGATACACCTATATATATATATAGTTTGGTTCAAACTAGAATTATTTTTACTGTTTGTGTTAGGCGAAGGTTAAGTTCTCATTAGTCAGAGATGAAGTTGTTGAGCAATTTTAAATATAATTTCTTCGTTCGACATGCAATTAATGTACAGAATTCCCATCAGCACATGATGATTTGACCTGTTTTAAACTATAAAAATACTATATGCCATGATATATCCAAATGTCGATGTGGTCGAAAACGACTTATTTCTTTTGCTAATCATTTTAAGTAATCGTTGATCTATGTGCAAATTTTAACCAATAATCAGCTCCGGCCATTCTAATTATCATTTTAGGACGCATTGAACAATAACAAGACCTTTTCCTTGTGATGATTTGACCTGTTTTATATATCAGTGTTACACCCTAAATATACTACCTAAACTTTTCGACGTTTGAGAAAGAAATCGAAATAGAACTATTAAATTAATTGTTATTAATATAGATAATTGCTATTTAAATGTCAACCTTTCTATCTCCTTGCAAATTAGATCTAACTTTTAATACGTGTCAATGATGTTCGAATATTTCGATTTGTATTTAATTATGGTCTCATATAATCTTTGTAAGTTTGGAGATGAGATTTATACTTACATCAAATATGAAAACTGAAATTGATTGAGAGTTTTTGAAGTCCATTGTCTGGATTCTCCTCCCATATTGTCAATTTCATCATCGAATGTTCATGGCAGAATGGTTGAGTATTGAGTTGGTACAGTGTGGTTAGAACTTTCTGTCGGTTCGAGTTATAATTCCATACATCAGACAATATATCTAGACAATGGTTTTCAAACGCCCTAAATCAAGTATGTGTTTGACGTCGTCTTAATGGTAGATCCGAACTCGTGCAAGAAAAATAAGAGAGACAATTTATTACAGATCGAAAGATTGTAATATTATTGAAATGTTTTAAAGATTTAATCTAATTTACAATAAGATCAAAAGGTTGAAATTTACTTATAAATAACGGCATAATTAAGACGCTCAATTAGTTGATGTCACGGCAACAGTCCTCATCTAATAAGTTTATATATAGTATGTCATAGGACATGCATATAATTAACAAGTTTTCTTGAGCAAACTTTGACCATTTCATAAATTCATTATTGTATTGACTTGGCGCTTATGTACGAAATAATCTGGCTCAACAAACATGTTTAAGGGCATAAATTAAATATTCTTTGCCAATAAGTTCACTCCATTTTCATCATTTCCTGAATTGCAATTGGATCCCTCGAATTTTAATTTATGTAGTACTCAATTTCATCAACTAATCTCATAGATCCCATGGTGGAGATTTTTTTCGGATTTTTAAGCTTAATTTCGCTGATTTCGCTACAGTAAGGGTAAATTAGTAATTTGATTTGTTATGTGATTGTGAAAACAAACTATGCATTTAGTTGAACTGAACAATGCATTTAAATGAACATAAAAATACATGCAGTTGAACACTATAATGTATGTAGGTTGGAAGCGCGCGCTCATGCTCGCGCGTTGTCCCAGCGCGCGCTCACGTGACCCTTAGAGCCCGTAGGTCAATAATGCATTTTTATGTTTTGTAAGATGCATGAACGTGTTTTATTAAATGCATGAACGTGTTTTGTTAAATGCATGTTTGTGTTTTGTGCCGACAAGCAGTTTTATATTTTGTTAAATGCAGTTTCATATTTTGTTAAATGCAGTTTTATATTTTTCGATAGCAAATCTCTCATCCATCATTTTCTATCAATTTCGTCATCTCTTTCCCCGATTAATCGACGAATTTTGTTGTGAACCACTGACATAGCCATCATCTCTCTCGATTCTTCAATCATCTATCAAATTCATCTTCTATTTTTTTCTCAAAATCAATCAATTTTGTTCTCAATTTTTTTTTTCTTTTTTTCTTTTTCAAAATCTGTTGTTTTTTTGTTGTTCATATGTATTATTGTTGTTGTCCAACGTATCCATCATTGTAAAAAAAATGGAAGAAGAAAAAGATAGAATGAGAAGAGAAGAAGAAATCAATTTTATTGTTGTCCAACGTATCACGTGTGAGCTTGTGGTGCAGCCACATGTTCAAAATGTATGGTCTAGATTGTGTACTACATATTATCTGGGGACCGAGTACTAGAGAACCCAACCCTAAATAGTACTCAAGCCTGAGATAGTATGTAGTACTCAATCTCATCCACTCATCTCATAGATCATATGGTTGAGATTTTTTCGGATTTTTTAATCTTAATTTCGTTGATTTTGCTACAGTAATGGTAGATTAGTAATTTGATTTGTTATGTGATTGTGAAAAACAAACCATGCATTATAGTTAAACTGACTTATGCATTCAAATGGATACAAAAATACATGCACTTGAACACAATAATGCATGTGGTTGGAAGCTCATGCCCAGCGCGCGGGAGCGCCCAGTGTGAGCTCATGCTCGTACGTCACCCCGCTGTTCGCTCGTGCGCCTGTTGGACAATAATATATTTTTACATTTTGTTAAATGCATGCACATATTTTGTTAAATGCATGAACATGTTTTATTAAATGCATGAACATGCTTTGTTAAATGCATGTTTGTGTTTCATGCCAGCATGCAATTTTTATTTTATTTTCAATGCAATTTCATGTTTTGTTCAATGCAGTTTTATGTTTTGTTAAATGCAGTTTTATGGTTTTCGATAACAAATCTCTTATTCATCATTCTCCGTCAATTCTGTCGTCTTTTTCCCCGAGTACCGACGAATTCGACGTGAACTAACGTCATAACCATCATCTCTCTCGATTCTTCAATCATCTATCAAATTCATATTCTATTTTTTCTCAAAATCCATCAATTTTGTTCTCAATTTTTCTTCTTCTTTTTCTTTTTTTCAAAATCTGTTGTTTATTATTGTTCGTGTATGTTGCTGCTGGTGTTCGTCGCTGTTGCCATCATCACTGGTGTCGTTCGCTGCTGTTGCCATCGTCGTCGACGACGGTGCCGTCCACTGTCTCCAAGGAAGAGAAGAAGAAGGCTAATTTGATTTCTTTCAATTTTGCCCCTTGTCAAAAATTTTTTAAAAAAAAAGGGAAAAAGAGCTACCACATGTCAGCTTGTGGTGTTATCACGTGTTCAAAATATGATCCAGATTGAGTACTACATACTATATGGGGACCGAATGTTACTAGAACCCAATCATATATATATATATATATAGGAAGTGGATCAAATGAGAGCTCCAATTTTTTTGAAAACTAAGAACTAAACTGGTCCATTCATTTTTATAATCTAATGGTCAAGATTAATTATAA
This sequence comes from Salvia rosmarinus, assembly GCA_036937905.1. NCBI lineage: Eukaryota > Viridiplantae > Streptophyta > Magnoliopsida > Lamiales > Lamiaceae > Salvia > Salvia rosmarinus. Next base: position 50,178 of record JAODLM010000644.1, read on the forward strand.
ATAGTTAATTATCCTCATATTTTAATGATAACCGTTTAGCCCTAAAATCAATGGATTTATATATTAATTTTCGTAATTATTATCATATGCATAATTACTACGATTACATGCACAACACCATAAATTACATGAATATAACAATGAATTGGAATGGATGGCATGCACAAGAACTATGATTAAATGAACAACAACATGAATTATATGAACAACGAAAATTAGAATGTGAAATATCCAAATAGCGAAAATTTAGGGATTTAACTATTTTTATAGTTAAATAATTATGAGTGGTCCGATTTTATTTAATCTAACAAAGGTTATTGGTTCTTAGTTCTTATCTAAGAGGTGGTTCTTCTATAACCAACCCATATATATATATATATGTGTGTGTGTGTGTGTGGGGAGAGTTGTTATTGTTGTTGAATTGCACACTTGCTCAATACCCTATCACGTATAGCGAGTACTCAAGCTCCGATCTATTAAACAGAGAGAAGCGTTTTACCAACGAAACTATGTTTCGTTGTCATTAATGTTGTTATTATTTTGGAAAGAATATTTTCAATCAACATACATATATAGATATTAACATCTATTGTACTTGGAATAAAATAATTTCCCAATACTTGCATCCGCCAAGCATACAATACAAATATAATCATGGTCAAAACTAGGCAATATGTGGGTCGAAACACACGATCAATTGATACGACCAAATACAATTCAAGTATGGTATCTTCCATTTATACATGGCGGATATTTATACATAGTCCACATTTTTCTGATTATAGCTCTTTATTTAAAAATATCAATATAAACAAATGTATATTATTTTATCCTTATGATCCTCAATTATAAATAAAATTCATGACTCCTTCAAGAGAGTCCCTCCCTTCCCACCCCCTAAAATATACAAGGAAAAATATGCATGGAAGCATGTGTTGGAATTCTAATTTTGTTTTATCATTGAAATATTTTGTTGCCAAACTTTGACCCTTTGCTTGTTTTTGTGTTTTTATGATGAACTGAACTCATTACTCACGGTAGACTTTGGCTTTTGATGTTTTGAAATCGATATTGCTGTCATGATATCGAATTGATTGTGTGAACACGGATTAGGATTTATTTTGGATGCCCCGTATTTTTTGTTTTGATCCAATATTGTATATAATGCCCTTGAATGTTGGTGAATCATGCTTTTGAACCGCTGGTAAATCATTATTGTTGTTGAAGCATATTTAAACATTTATATTCTCTCAAGGTTTGTTTAACCTATAGTATCACACTATTGATGTTTGTTGTTATTCCTTTCTTTTCTTCCGCTTTCCCTCGCCGTGACCCAATTGCTTAACTAGTTAAAGGATCATGAAGCGACACCGCATCTTGAGTGTCAATGAACTAGTCATAAAATACTCTTCGCAATGCCCGAGGTTTCATGATGGTCGGACCATCGTAGCAAAAGTTAACTTTTTCCTTCTCGAAAACATGCGATCAAACTCAAGCAAAGGACTAACGGGTATAGCAAGAAGAATTTGATTAATTAGGACATGATCATCTCTTGATTTGACTAAAACCATATAGTGAAAGACCGAATTGTAATCTCCAATGTAATTAGGTATTTGAATTTATGCGTCACAAGTACATGGAGCGCTAGATTTTTTTTTTTTTGGGTGTAGATTATACTTCATATGCCATAAGTCCGTGATAGTTGCATCTATGACAATGATGTGTTTCAATTATTTAAACTTACAATTAATGCCCTCTCGCTATTATATATAGTATATGACATATAATTAGTACTATCCATTTCGCAAACAAATACGAAGTTAACAAATATCATCGTAGAAAAATAAATTATCTCACAATATAAGATCCGCATATTTTTTCGCTATTGGAATTTATAAGGATATCTAAGCCATATAAACATAAGTTTTAGTCTTGAAAAAATAAAAATAACATCATATATTTCCACAAACACATGTTTGATGACTTTTGACACTATGATATGAATAAGTTTTTATATGGAACAAAAAAATCTACTCATCTGAAGTAATACAAATAAGTTTTATATGGAATCAAAACTATGATATGTTCAACACATTACTATAATTTCCTAATAAGTAGATAATATTATTGCTATATACAAGAAATTAACTAAATATTTCCTCTTTGAAGCGCAATTGTGAATTTGCACGTGAAACAAGCAGGTGTATGCATATGGTAAAACATATATTTTCTTAATTATTATTTTTAATCTATCAGGTGACATGCCATTAATTGCTCATTCATTACTTATGAAATGATCTTGGGCTCAAATTCTTCTCTTCTATAAAACCAAAAAAATATATGGACAACACCACAAGCCAAAAATTGAAATGGCATTTAAAGTGTTGTTCCTAAGCATGATTTTGGTGTTAGTTTTTTCCATGAAAATCAAAGGTGATGATGCCTCACATGTTATTCATGTGATTAACGCAGTGAGCGACATGAAGTTTCCTATCAACCTAGTTTTCTCCTAGTGATGATAATGCAACGACTACAATCAAGACAGGCGAGCAATATGATTTGAAGGTATACAACACAAAACTTAGAATAAATTGTAAATTTACAAAGATGGAGGAGCAAAGACTGTGAATGTTCCCTTATACGATCCGTTGCGAGACGAAGGCCGACCAAATATATATTGGAAGGTTGACGATGTTAAAGTTTCTATCGCTTTGACAATGTTGTTTATGATCAACAATTTTTTTTACAAGAGATTAGGAATACATAATCAAATCTAATAAATTAGACTCATCATAACGTATGTTACCAAATGTAAACCGCCTACCATGATATGATGATCATGCGAATATACAACCAAGGTTATTCATATTATAAATTTTGGATTCAATTGAAATCCTCCATCATGAATAAAAATTTATTATTATTGTTGTTATTGTTGTTGAATTGCACACTTGCTCAATACCCTATTACGTATAGTAGAGTACTCAAGTCTCGATCTATTAAATGAGAGAGCGTTTTACCAACTAAACTATGTTTCGTTGTCATTAATGTTGTTATTATTTTGGAAAGAATATTTTCAATCAACATACATATATAGATATTAACATCTATTGTACTTGAATAAAATAATTTCCCCAATACTTGCATCCGCCAAGCATACAATACAAATATAATCATGGTCAAAACTAGGCAATATGTGGGTGAAAACACACGATCAATTGATATGGCCAAATACAATTCAAGTATGGTATCTTCCATTTATACATGGCGGATATTTATATATAGTCCCCATTTTTCGATTATAGCTCTTTATTTAAAAATATCAATATAAACAAATGTATATTATTTTATCATTATGATCCTCAATTATAACAAAAATTCATGACTCCTTCAAGATACCCTCCCTTCCCACCCCAAAAATATACAAGGAAAAATACGTTGCGAAGCATGTGTTGGAATTCGATTTTGTTTTTATGTTGAAATATTTTGTTGCCAAACTTTGACCCTTTGCTTGTTTTTGTGTTTGTTATGATGAATCGAACTCATTACTCACGGTAGACTTTGGCTTTTGATGTTTTGAAATCGATATTCTTGTCATGATATCGAATTGATTGTGTGAACATGGATTGGGATTTATTTTGGATGCCCGTATTTTTTGTTTTGATCCAATATTGTATATAATGCCCTCGAATGTTGGTGAATCATGCTTTTGAACCGTTGGTAAATCATTATTGTTGTTGAAGCATATTTAAACATTTATATTCTTGTAACAGCCCGCTAGTCTAAAGTATGGATTAACGGGACTGTTACTATTAAACAGGGATTAAGAACATAATGACCAACAACCTTTCAAGACTTCAAACTGTTATAGATAAACGTACAACGATTTCATACAAACTCGACCAATGATCTTATAACAAGAGGGTTCGATCGCTTCAAGGTGATATGATCAATAATCAAAACATAACTATGTGTTTAAACAGCGGAAAGCATGTGAATGCATATATGACGATATGCATCCAAGGTTAAACTATATCAGTGACAAAAACTCCGACTGCTCAACACTTGTCCATCCATCGGCTGCTCAACCTGCACATTTAAAAACAAACATGCAGGGCTAAGTACAAGATTGCACTTAGTGGACTCATGCCAAAATCATTTTATTTAATTACACTGCCCATTAGTATAACACGAGGGTTTTAGTAGAAATAACTCGTGAATACCAAAATACTTTTATCACTTTTTCAAAAGATCGCCTGCGCAGGCATTTTCTGGTATGTATGATCCGTATCATCTCAGACATTCCTCATAACTCGTTTCACGCTATAGAAGTAGCCTCCTTCTGACGCACGCGACCGTCAAGATGTTGCTAACGGCTCACAGTCACCTATGGTGTACACGTTAATCCAGGCTAGGAATTCTGCATCTAGCACAGGATCCGATATCGATTTTCTATAAAGTTGGGAGCGACCCAACAACTGATAACTTTCATGGTTCGCTAACCATCTCATGATAGGATCCATACATAAAACATAAATACTTTGGGCATGTAATTGAATAACAGTTCATAATCATTTTCAACTGAAAGCTTTTGTAAATAAATACTTTTCGAAGAAAGCATCGTAAATAAAAGGGTTTTCGAGTAAAGCCCACCTTGTATACGAAGGTCGTGATACTACGGTCTCCTTTTCCTATGTTACTGCCCCGTCCAAGTATCACCTTAACGTGAGAATGATTTTAGTATGTCGGTCCCGCTCGATAGAGATTTAACATAGTCTATAACGCTCTATGCATCAAATAAGGCTAACGCCGACTTATTTTAACGCTTCCTAATCGATTGATGTCGATTACGGATTTTCTTCATTTATAAGGAATATTCTATCTTTTAATATATAATGTGCGCTTTAATGTACTTACGTAACGTAGTTACATTGTTACTAAACGTCTACGCCCCATAGATCACGTATTATCGACCAGTGCCCGCTGACCCTGGTCAACGTTTTGGTCAACTATTTTGACCAAGTCAACATTTAGTCAACAATTTTGACTTTGGTCAACTTAGAGTCAACATTTGACTTTTTCAATTTCTTGTGCAATTTTCGCTTTTAATGTACAATTCTTGTTCCAAAATTCCTATAAAACATACTATGTCCAAAACATCATTTTAGATCATATTATGTAATTACTTTGGTCAAATAAAATCATATACCTTAGAATCAGTCTTATATGGTTTTCGGTTCCCATAATTTACTAAGTAAACAATTTTTAAAAATTCTAATAAATTCACATAACACTTAATCATCCTTAACTATGCTTACTATAACATAATTGTTATTTATTATGAACTATTGAATTTAATTTACCTAAGTCATATTTCGAAACTTTGACTTAGGTCCAATTAATTTTTATAAATTTCAATAAATTCCTACAACCATATATTATGAATCTACATCATCAATATGACATGATAACACTTAAATATTGTTTATATCTCAACCTACTATCATATATTATAATTTTCGAAAATCTTGAACTTAGGTACTAAAGTTCTCCAAAAATTCTATATAAATTCATATAAGCTTGTTTAATACCCTAGATTATTATTCCATGCTCAAATTAACAATTAAAAATCAAAATCATCAACATATGATCTACCTATATTTTCGGTCCAAATTTTAAATTTAATAGCATGCTTAATTTTATGATATAATTATACTACATGCTTAATAACATCATATAAACATAATATCTAAACATATTAGCATAAGTTATGAAATTTTCGAAAATTCTATGAACACACTAAGCTTATAACATAAATTCTAACGTATATACGAAGCTTGTAAGAAATCTAACCTTTTAATCGGTATGAAATGATCGGCGAACGTTTATACGATCTAAGTTTGGACTCTTACACAAAGTGAACACTCTCTCTTTCTCTCCTATTATTTTCGAAACTTTGATGTGGGATGAAGAAATGAGAGCCTTCTTTGGGTATTTATAGACTTAGGTTAATTATTTTATTATTATTATATGAAAATATCTAAGCCCACTTGTTTCAACCTTATCCCTAACCTTATCAAGAATCTTATCATATCTTATCTTTTAATACTTTATATTATCACCTTATCACTTAATAAATGCATTGGATAATGCTTATCACATAGTATAATACATGTATAATTTTCGATCCTATCTTTAGCTTAGATTTAGATTTTTATTTTTTTCTTGTATTATATACTTTATTATGATATAATACAGTATTAATTTAGAAGTTATATATTTTAACTCATACACATGTATTTATACTATAAGGTTTAAAATTAGAATTTTCCAATTCTATCTTATGCCATTTTCGAACACCACTAGATTTTAAACCTAGATTACTTGTTCAAATTGATCACCACCTTATCTCTTTACACAAGTGGATCCTTATCATATCTAAATGAGATCTTATCTTATCTCCACATTTAATAAGGCTAGATTTGGTGCATTGAACTTAATAAAACCATAGAATTTTCGTCTAACACCATATAGGTGTCACCCAACTTGTGCAACTTGTAATACACCTCATTTTATCCTTAATGATGTCATAATAATATAATAATTATCATATATCATTAATTGAATAAGAATATAAATAAATTTGTACTTAAGAAACCCTAATTTTTGAAAATCACTAAGTTGTTCCCAAACATTTTATTTGCTTATATAAAATAGCTACTACATAGTTATGTGACATATTATATGTCTTAGATAATAATTTAATCATAGAAAAATAATTTAGATTCACAAAACCCTAATTATTGGGGCTTTAAATTCTATAATTCCCTAGCATTATTTTGATGATAAATACTGCTCCTATATCATAAAATAATCATAGGAATTTGAATTTTATAATTCTATGATCGTTTGACTGAGTTATCGACTCATCTCTAAAAACCGATGTTTGAAACGTCTCAAAATGCTCATAGGCGAATTATCTCTATAACGTTCAAAATAAAGTTTGTTACAACTTTATTTATTCCTATAATAATAGGAATTTTGAAATTAAGCTTAATAGCTTAATAATACTGTAAGACGTAATTGTCGAATTTATTTGACGTTAGAAAATTACGTTCAAAGGAATATTGGAAATTATATTCCTTAATTCACTAAGCATTAGTGAATCTCACAGAAATTATCCAATTATGCTGGGTCAAAGTCAAAAGTTGATTAATTAAGATTTTAATTATTTTATTAATAATACTAATTACGGAATTTATTGGATATTACAATTCTCTCAAAGGTTTGTTTAACCTATAGTATCACACTATTGATGTTTGTTGTTATTCCTTTCTTTTCTTCCGTTTTCCCCTCGCCGTGACCTAATTGCTTAACTAGTTACTAGTTAAAGGATCATGAAGCGACACCTGCATACTTAGTGTCAATGAGCTAGTCATAAAATACTCTTCGCAATGCCCGAGGTTTCATGATGGTCGGACCATCGTAGCAAAAGTTAACTTTTTCCTTCTCGAAAACATGCGAACAAACCTGAAGCAAAGGATGAACGGGTATTGCAAGAAGAATTTGATTAATTAGGACATGATCATCTCTTGATTTGACTAAAACCATATAGTGAAAGACCGAATTGTAATCTCCAATGTAATTAGGTATTTGAATTTATCGTCACAAGTACATGGAGCGCTAGATTTTTTTTTTTTTGGGTGTAGATTATACTTCATATGCCATAAGTCCGTGATAGTTGCATCTATGACAATGATGTGTTTCAATTATTTAAACTTACAATTAATGCCCTCTGCTATTATATATAGTATATGGCATATAATTAGTACTATCCATTTCGCAAACAAATACGAAAGTTAACAAATATCATCGTAGAAAAATAAATTATCTCACAATATAAGATCCGCATATTTTTTCGCTATTGGAATTTATAAGGATATCTAAGCCATATAAACATAAGTTTTAGTCTTGAAAAATAAAAATAACATCATATATTTCCACAAACACATGTTTGATGACTTTTAACACTATGATATGAATAAGTTTTATATGGAACAAAAAATCTACTCATCTCAAGTAATACAAATAAGTTTTATATGGAATCAAAACTATAATATGTTCAACACATTACTATAATTTCCTAATAAGTAGATAATATTATTGCTATATACAAGAAATTAACTAAATATTTCCTCTTTGAAGCGCAATTGTGAATTTGCACGTGAAACAAGCAGGTGTATGCATATGGTAAAACATATATTTTCTTAATTATTATTCTTAATTTATCAGGTGACATGCCATTAATTGCTCATTCATTACTTGCGAACCGATCTTGGGCTCAAATTCTTCTCTATAAAACCAAAAAAATATATGGACAACACCACAAGGCAAAAATTGAAATGGCATTTAAAGTGTTGTTCCTAAGCATGATTTTGGTGTTAGTTTTTTCCATGAAAATCAAAGGTGATGATGCCTCACATGTTATTCATGTGATTAATGCGATGGCGACATGAAGTTTCCCATCAACCTAGTTTTCTCTCCTAGTGATGATAATGCAACGTACTACAATCAAGAAGGCAGGCGAGCAATATGATTTGAAGGTATACAACACAAAACTTAGAATAAATTGTAAATTTACAAAAGATGGAGGAGCAAAGACTGTGAATGTTCCTTTATACGATCCGTTATAGACGAAGGCCGACCAAATATATATTGGAAGGTTGACGATTTTAAAGTTTCTATAAGCTTTGACAATGTTGTTTATGATCAACAATTTTTTTACAAGAGAATAGGAATACATAATCAAATCTAATAAATTAGACTCATCAGAACGTATGTTACCAAATGTAAATCGCCCCACCATGATATGATGATCATGCGAATATACAATCAAGGTTATTCATATTATAAATTTTGGATTCAATTGAAATCTTCCATCATGAATAAAATTTATTATTATTGTTGTTATTGTTGTTGAATTGCACACTTGCTCAATACCTTATCACGTATAGTAGAGTACTCAAGCTCCGATCTATTAAGCAGAGAGAAGCGTCTTACCAACGAAACTATGTTTCGTTGTCATTAATGTTGTTATTATTTTGGAAAGAATATTTTCAATCAACATACATATATAGATATTAACATCTATTGTACTTGGAATAAAATAATTTCCCAATACTTGGCATCCGCCAAGCATACAATACTAAATATAATCATGGTCAAAACTAGGCAATATGTGGGTTGAAAACACACGATCAATTGATATGGCCAAATACAATTCAAGTATGGTATCTTCCATTTATACATGGCGGATATTTATACATAGTCCCCATTTTTCGATTATAGCTCTTTATTTAAAAATATCAATATAAACAAATGTATATTATTTTATCCTTATGATCCTCAATTATAACAAAAATTCATGACTCCTTGATCGGTCCCCTCCCTTCCCACCCCGAAAATATACAAGGAAAAATACTGCATGGAAGCATGTGTTGGAATTCTAATTTTGTTTTACTGTTGAAATATTTTGTTGCCAAACTTTGACCCTTTGCTTGTTTTTGTGTTTGTTATGATGAACTGAACTCATTACTCACGGTAGACTTTGGCTTTTGATGTTTTGAAATCGATATTGCTGTCATGATATCGAATTGATTGTGTGAACATGGATTGGGATTTATTTTGGATGCCTGTATTTTTTGTTTTGATCCAATATTGTATATAATGCCCTTGAATGTTGGTGAATCATGCTTTTGAACCGTTGGTAAATCATTATTGTTGTTGAAGCATATTTAAACATTTATATTCTCTCAAAGGTTTGTTTAACCTATAGTATCACACTATTGATGTTTGTTGTTATTCCTTTCTTTTCTTCCGTTTTCCCTCGCCGTGACCTAATTGCTTAACTAGTTACTAGTTAAAGGATCATGAGCGACACCGCATACTTAGTGTCAATGAACTAGTCATAAAATACTCTTCGAATGCCCGGGTTTCATGATGGTGGGACCATCGTAGCAAAAGTTAACTTTTTCCTTCTCGAAAACATGCGAACAAACACAAAGCAAAGGATGAGCGGGTATTGCAAGAAGAATTTGATTAATTAGGACATGATCATCTCTTGATTTGACTAAAACCATATAGTGAAAGACTGAATTGTAATCTCAATGTAATTAGGTATTTGAATTTATCGTCACAAGTACATGGGCGCTAGATTTTTTTTTTTTTTGGGTGTAGATTATACTTCATATGCCATAAGTCTGTGATAGTTGCATCTATGACAATGATGTGTTTCAATTATTTAAACTTACAATTAATGCCCTCTCTGCTATTATATATAGTATATGGCATATAATTAGTACTATCCATTTCTGGCAAACAAATACGAAAGTTAACAAATATCATTGTAGAAAAAATAAATTATCTCACAATATAAGATCCGCATATTTTTTCGCTATTGGAATTTATAAGGATATCTAAGCCATATAAACATAAGTTTTAGTCTTGAAAAAATAAAAATAACATCATATATTTCCACAAACACATGTTTGATGACTTTTGACACTATGATATGAATAAGTTTTTATATGGAATAAAAAAATCTACTCATCTGAAGTAATACAAATAAGTTTTATATGGAATCAAAACTATGATATGTTCAACACATTACTATAATTTCCTAATAAGTAGATAATATTATTGCTATATACAAGAAATTAACTAAATATTTCCTCTTTGAAGCGCAATTGTGAATTTGCACGTGAAACAAGCAGGTGTATGCATATGGTAAAACATATATTTTCTTAATTATTATTCTTAATTTATCAGGTGACATGCCATTAATTGCTCATTCATTACTTGCGAACCGATCTTGGGCTCAAATTCTTCTCTTCTATAAAACCAAAAAAATATATGGACAACACCACAAGGCAAAAATTGAAATGGCATTTAAAGTGTTGTTCCTAAGCATGATTTTGGTGTTAGTTTTTCCATGAAAATCAAAGGTGATGATGCCTCACATGTTATTCATGTGATTAACGATGAGCGACATGAAGTTTCCTATCAACCTAGTTTTCTCTCTAGTGATGATAATGCAACGTACTACAATCGAAGACAGGCGAGCAATATGATTTGAAGGTATACAACACAAAACTTAGAATAAATTGTAAATTTACAAAAGATGGAGGAGCAAAGACGTGAATGTTCCTTTATACGATCCGTTATGAGGCGAAGGCCGACCAAATATATATTGGAAGGTTGGCGATGTTAAAGTTTCTATCGGCTTTGACAATGTTGTTTATGATCAACAATTTTTTTTTACAAGAGATTAGGAATACATAATCAAATCTAATAAATTAGACTCACTGTAACGTATGTTACCAAATGTAAACCGCCCTACCATGATATGATGATCATGCAGAATATACAATCAAGGTTATTCATATTATAAATTTTGGATTCAATTGAAATCCTCCATCATGAATAAAAATTTATTATTATTGTTGTTATTGTTGTTGAATTGCACACTTGCTCAATACCCTATCACGTATAGTAGAGTACTCGAAGCTCCGATCTATTAAACAGAGAGGAAGCGTCTTACCAACTAAACTATGTTTCGTTGTCATTAATGTTGTTATTATTTTGGAAAGAATATTTTCAATCAACATACATATATAGATATTAACATCTATTGTACTTGGAATAAAATAATTTCCCCAATACTTGGCATCTGCCAAGCATACAATACAAATATAATCATGGTCAAAACTAGGCAATATGTGGGTCGAAAACACACGATCAATTGATATGGCCAAATACAATTCAAGTATGGTATCTTCCATTTATACATGGCGGATATTTATACATAGTCCCCATTTTCGATTATAGCTCTTTATTTAAAAATATCAATATAAACAAATGTATATTATTTTATCCTTATGATCCTCAATTATAACTAAAATTCATGACTCCTTGATCAGTCCCTCCCTTCCCACCCCCGAAAATATACAAGGAAAAATCTGTTGCGGAAGCATGTGTTGGAATTCTAATTTTGTTTTCTTGTTGAAATATTTTGTTGCCAAACTTTGACCCTTTGCTTGTTTTGTGTTTGTTATGATGAACTGAACTCATTACTCACGGTAGACTTTGGCTTTTGATGTTTTGAAATCGATATTGCTGTCATGATATCGAATTGATTGTGTGAACATGGATTGGGATTTATTTTGGATGCCTGTATTTTTTGTTTTGATCCAATATTGTATATAATGCCCTTGAATGTTGGTGAATCATGCTTTTGAACCGTTGGTAAATCATTATTGTTGTTGAAGCATATTTAAACATTTATATTCTCTCAAAGGTTTGTTTAACCTATAGTATCACACTATTGATGTTTGTTGTTATTCCTTTCTTTTCTTCCGTTTTCCCTCGCCGTGACCTAATTGCTTAACTAGTTACTAGTTAAAGGATCATGAAGCGACACCGCATACTTAGTGTCAATGAACTAGTCATAAAATACTCTTCGCAATGCCCGGGTTTCATGATGGTGGACCATCGTAGCAAAAGTTAACTTTTTCCTTCTCGAAAACATGCGAACAAACCTGAAGCAAAGGATGAGCGGGTATTGCAAGAAGAATTTGATTAATTAGGACATGATCATCTCTTGATTTGACTAAAACCATATAGTGAAAGACTGAATTGTAATCTCCAATCTAATTAGGTATTTGAATTTATGTGTCACAAGTACATGGGCGCTAGATTTTTTTTTTTTTTTGGGTGTAGATTATACTTCATATGCCATAAGTCCGTGATAGTTGCATCTATGACAATGATGTGTTTCAATTATTTAAACTTACAATTAATGCCCTCTCTATTATTATATATAGTATATGGCATATAATTAGTACTATCCATTTCGCAAACAAATACGAAAGTTAACAAATATCATTGTAGAAAAAATAAATTATCTCACAATATAAGATCCGCATATTTTTTTCGCTATTGGAATTTATAAGGATATCTAAGCCATATAAACATAAGTTTTAGTCTTGAAAAAATAAAAATAACATCATATATTTCCACAAACACATGTTTGATGACTTTTGACACTATGATATGAATAAGTTTTATATGGAATAAAAAATCTACTCATCCAAGTAATACAAATAAGTTATATATGGAATCAAAACTATGATATGTTCAACACATTACTATAATTTCCTAATAAGTAGATAATATTATTGCTATATACAAGAAATTAACTAAATATTTCCTCTTTGAAGCGCTATTGTGAATTTGCACGTGAAACAAGCATGTGTATGCATATGGTAAAACATATATTTTCTTAATTATTATTCTTAATTTATCGGTGACATGCCATTAATTGCACATTCATTACTTGCGAACCGATCTTGGGCTCAAATTCTTCTCTTCTATAAAACCAAAAAAATATATGGACAACACCACAAGGCAAAAATTGAAATGGCATTTAAAGTGTTGTTCCTAAGCATGATTTTGGTGTTAGTTTTTTCCATGAAAATCAAAGGTGATGATGCCTCACATGTTATTCATGTGATTAACGCGATGGCGACATGAAGTTTCCTATCAACCTAGTTTTCTCTCCTAGTGATGATAATGCAACGTACTACAATCTGAAGACGGGCGAGCAATATGATTTGAAGGTATACAACACAAAACTTAGAATAAATTGTAAATTTACAAAAGATGGAGGAGCAAAGACTGTGAATGTTCCTTTATACGATCCGTTGCGAGACGAAGGCCGACCAAATATATATTGGAAGGTTGACGATGTTAAAGTTTCTATCAGCTTTGACAATGTTGTTTATGATCAACAATTTTTTTTTACAAGAGATTAGGAATACATAATCAAATCTAATAAATTAGACTCACTGTAACGTATGTTACCAAATGTAAACCGCCCTACCATGATATGATGATCATGCAGAATATACAATCAAGGTTATTCATATTATACATTTTGGATTCAATTGAAATCCTCCATCATGAATAAAAATTTATTATTATTGTTGTTATTGTTGTTGAATTGCACACTTTCTCAATACCCTATCACGTATAGTAGAGTACTCGAAGCTCCGATCTATTAAACAGAGAGGAAGCGTCTTACCAACGAAACTATGTTTCGTTGTCATTAATGTTGTTATTATTTTTGGAAAGAATATTTTCAATCAACATACATATATAGATATTAACATCTATTGTACTTGGAATAAAATAATTTCCCCAATACTTGGCATCTGCCAAGCATACAATACAAATATAATCATGGTCAAAACTAGGCAATATGTGGGTCGAAAACACACGATCAATTGATATGGCCAAATACAATTCAAGTATGGTATCTTCCATTTATACATGGCGGATATTTATACATAGTCCCCATTTTTCTGATTATAGCTCTTTATTTAAAAAATATCAATATAAACAAATGTATATTATTTTACCCTTATGATCCCTCAATTATAACAAAAAATTCATGACACCTTCAGTACAGTCCCCTCCCTTCCCACCCCCCGAAAATATACAAGGAAAAATACGCTGCGGAAGCATGTTTTGGAATTCTAATTTTGTTTTTACTGTTGAAATATTTTGTTGCCAAACTTTGACCCTTTGCTTGTTTTTGTGTTTGTTATGATGAACTGAACTCATTACTCACGGTAGACTTTGGCTTTTGATGTTTTGAAATCGATATTGCTGTCATGATATCGAATTGATTGTGTGAACATGGATTGGGATTTATTTTGGATGCCCTGTATTTTTTTGTTTTGATCCAATATTGTATATAATGCCCTTGAATGTTGGTGAATCATGCTTTTGAACCGTTGGTAAATCATTATTGTTGTTGAAGCATATTTAAACATTTATATTCTCTCAAAGGTTTGTTTAACCTATAGTATCACACTATTGATGTTTGTTGTTATTCCTTTCTTTTCTTCCGTTTTCCCCTCGCCGTGACCTAATTGCTTAACTAGTTACTAGTTAAAGGATCATGAAGCGACACCTGCATACTTAGTGTCAATGAACTAGTCATAAAATACTCTTCGCAATGCCCGAGGTTTCATGATGGTGGGACCATCGTAGCAAAAGTTAACTTTTTCCTTCTCGAAAACATGCGAACAAACACAAGCAAAGGATGAGCGGGTATTGCAAGAAGAATTTGATTAATTAGGACATGATCATCTCTTGATTTGACTAAAACCATATAGTGAAAGACTGAATTGTAATCTCCAATCTAATTAGGTATTTGAATTTATCGTCACAAGTACATGGAGCGCTAGATTTTTTTTTTTTTGGGTGTAGATTATACTTCATATGCCATAAGTCCGTGATAGTTGCATCTATGACAATGATGTGTTTCAATTATTTAAACTTACAATTAATGCCCTCTCGCTATTATATATAGTATATGGCATATAATTAGTACTATCCATTTCGGCAAACAAATACGAAAGTTAACAAATATCATTGTAGAAAAATAAATTATCTCACAATATAAGATCCGCATATTTTTTCGCTATTGGAATTTATAAGGATATCTAAGCCATATAAACATAAGTTTTAGTCTTGAAAAATAAAAATAACATCATATATTTCCACAAACACATGTTTGATGACTTTTGACACTATGATATGAATAAGTTTTATATGGAATAAAAAATCTACTCATCTCAAGTAATACAAATAAGTTTTATATGGAATCAAAACTATGATATGTTCAACACATTACTATAATTTCCTAATAAGTAGATAATATTATTGCTATATACAAGAAATTAACTAAATATTTCCTCTTTGAAGCGCAATTGTGAATTTGCACGTGAAACAAGCGGTGTATGCATATGGTAAAACATATATTTTCTTAATTATTATTCTTAATTTATCGGGTGACATGCCATTAATTGCTCATTCATTACTTGCGAACCGATCTTGGGCTCAAATTCTTCTCTTCTATAAAACCAAAAAATATATGGACAACACCACAAGGCAAAATTGAAATGGCATTTAAAGTGTTGTTCCTAAGCATGATTTTGGTGTTAGTTTTTCCATGAAAATCAAAGGTGATGATGCCTCACATGTTATTCATGTGATTAACGCATGGCGACATGAAGTTTCCTATCAACCTAGTTTTCTCTCTAGTGATGATAATGCAACGTACTACAATCAAGAAGGCAGGCGAGCAATATGATTTGAAGGTATACAACACAAAACTTAGAATAAATTGTAAATTTACAAAAGATGGAGGAGCAAAGACTGTGAATGTTCCTTTATACGATCCGTTGCGAGGCGAAGGCCGACCAAATATATATTGGAAGGTTGACGATGTTAAAGTTTCTATCGGCTTTGACAATGTTGTTTATGATCAACAATTTTTTTTACAAGAGATTAGGAATACATAATCAAATCTAATAAATTAGACTCATCAGAACGTATGTTACCAAATGTAAACCGCCCTACCATGATATGATGATCATGCGAATATACAATCAAGGTTATTCATATTATAAATTTTGGATTCAATTGAAATCCTCCATCATGAATAAAAATTTATTATTATTGTTGTTATTGTTGTTGAATTGCACACTTGCTCAATACCCTATCACGTATAGTAGAGTACTCAAGCTCCGATCTATTAAGCAGAGAGGCGTCTTACCAACTAAACTATGTTTCGTTGTCATTAATGTTGTTATTATTTTTGGAAAGAATATTTTCAATCAACATACATATATAGATATTAACATCTATTGTACTTGGAATAAAATAATTTCCCCAATACTTGGCATCTGCCAAGCATACAATACAAATATAATCATGGTCAAAACTAGGCAATATGTGGGTCGAAAACACACGATCAATTGATATGGCCAAATACAATTCAAGTATGGTATCTTCCATTTATACATGGCGGATATTTATACATAGTCCCCATTTTTCTGATTATAGCTCTTTATTTAAAAAATATCAATATAAACAAATGTATATTATTTTATCCTTATGATCCCTCAATTATAACTAAAAATTCATGACTCCTTCAGTACAGTCCCCCTCCCCTTCCCACCTCCCGAAAATATACAAGGAAAAATACGCTGCGGAAGCATGTGTTGGAATTCTAATTTTGTTTTTACTGTTGAAATATTTTGTTGCCAAACTTTGACCCTTTGCTTGTTTTTGTGTTTGTTATGATGAACTGAACTCATTACTCACGGTAGACTTTGGCTTTTGATGTTTTGAAATCGATATTGCTGTCATGATATCGAATTGATTGTGTGAACATGGATTGGGATTTATTTTGGATGCCCTGTATTTTTTTGTTTTGATCCAATATTGTATATAATGCCCTTGAATGTTGGTGAATCATGCTTTTGAACCGTTGGTAAATCATTATTGTTGTTGAAGCATATTTAAACATTTATATTCTCTCAAAGGTTTGTTTAACCTATAGTATCACACTATTGATGTTTGTTGTTATTCCTTTCTTTTCTTCCGTTTTCCCCTCGCCGTGACCTAATTGCTTAACTAGTTACTAGTTAAAGGATCATGAAGCGACACCTGCATACTTAGTGTCAATGAACTAGTCATAAAATACTCTTCGCAATGCCCGAGGTTTCATGATGGTCGGACCATCGTAGCAAAAAGTTAACTTTTTCCTTCTCGAAAACATGCGAACAAACCTGAAGCAAAGGATGAGCGGGTATTGCAAGAAGAATTTGATTAATTAGGACATGATCATCTCTTGATTTGACTAAAACCATATAGTGAAAGACTGAATTGTAATCTCCAATCTAATTAGGTATTTGAATTTATGCGTCACAAGTACATGGGCGCTAGATTTTTTTTTTTTTTTGGTGTAGATTATACTTCATATGCCATAAGTCCGTGATAGTTGCATCTATGACAATGATGTGTTTCAATTATTTAAACTTACAATTAATGCCCTCTCTATTATATATAGTATATGGCATATAATTAGTACTATCCATTTCTGGCAAACAAATACGAAAGTTAACAAATATCATTGTAGAAAAAATAAATTATCTCACAATATAAGATCCGCATATTTTTTTCGCTATTGGAATTTATAAGGATATCTAAGCCATATAAACATAAGTTTTAGTCTTGAAAAAATAAAAATAACATCATATATTTCCACAAACACATGTTTGATGACTTTTGACACTATGATATGAATAAGTTTTTATATGGAATAAAAAAATCTACTCATCTGAAGTAATACAAATAAGTTATATATGGAATCAAAACTATGATATGTTCAACACATTACTATAATTTCCTAATAAGTAGATAATATTATTGCTATATACAAGAAATTAACTAAATATTTCCTCTTTGAAGCGCTATTGTGAATTTGCACGTGAAACAAGCAGGTGTATGCATATGGTAAAACATATATTTTCTTAATTATTATTCTTAATTTATCAGGTGACATGCCATTAATTGCACATTCATTACTTGCGAACCGATCTTGGGCTCAAATTCTTCTCTTCTATAAAACCAAAAAAATATATGGACAACACCACAAGGCAAAAATTGAAATGGCATTTAAAGTGTTGTTCCTAAGCATGATTTTGGTGTTAGTTTTTTCCATGAAAATCAAAGGTGATGATGCCTCACATGTTATTCATGTGATTAACGCAGTGAGCGACATGAAGTTTCCTATCAACCTAGTTTTCTCTCCTAGTGATGATAATGCAACGTACTACAATCTGAAGACGGGCGAGCAATATGATTTGAAGGTATACAACACAAAACTTAGAATAAATTGTAAATTTACAAAAGATGGAGGAGCAAAGACGTGAATGTTCCTTTATACGATCCGTTATAGACGAAGGCCGACCAAATATATATTGGAAGGTTGACGATGTTAAAGTTTCTATCGGCTTTGACAATGTTGTTTATGATCAACAATTTTTTTACAAGAGATTAGGAATACATAATCAAATCTAATAAATTAGACTCATCAGAACGTATGTTACCAAATGTAAACCGCCCTACCATGATATGATGATCATGCAGAATATACAATCAAGGTTATTCATATTATACATTTTGGATTCAATTGAAATCCTCCATCATGAATAAAAATTTATTATTATTGTTGTTATTGTTGTTGAATTGCACACTTTCTCAATACCCTATCACGTATAGTAGAGTACTCGAAGCTCCGATCTATTAAACAGAGAGAGTTGTCTTACCAACGAAACTATGTTTCGTTGTCATTAATGTTGTTATTATTTTGGAAAGAATATTTTCAATCAACATACATATATAGATATTAACATCTATTGTACTTGGAATAAAATAATTTCCCCAATACTTGCATCCGCCAAGCATACAATACAAATATAATCATGGTCAAAACTAGGCAATATGTGGGTCGAAAACACACGATCAATTGATATGGCCAAATACAATTCAAGTATGGTATCTTCCATTTATACATGGCGGATATTTATACATAGTCCCCATTTTTCGATTATAGCTCTTTATTTAAAAATATCAATATAAACAAATGTATATTATTTTACCCTTATGATCCTCAATTATAACAA
The DNA here is from genome assembly GCA_036937905.1 of Salvia rosmarinus. Taxonomy (NCBI): domain Eukaryota; kingdom Viridiplantae; phylum Streptophyta; class Magnoliopsida; order Lamiales; family Lamiaceae; genus Salvia; species Salvia rosmarinus. Next base: position 69,779 of record JAODLM010000644.1, read on the forward strand.
AAATTCATGACACCTTCATCACAGTCCTCCCTTCCCACCCCCAAAATATACAAGGAAAAATATCATGGAAGCATGTTTTGGAATTCTAATTTTGTTTTACTGTTGAAATATTTTGTTGCCAAACTTTGACCCTTTGCTTGTTTTGTGTTTGTTATGATGAACTGAACTCATTACTCACGGTAGACTTTGGCTTTTGATGTTTTGAAATCGATATTGCTGTCATGATATCGAATTGATTGTGTGAACATGGATTGGGATTTATTTTGGATGCCCTGTATTTTTTTGTTTTGATCCAATATTGTATATAATGCCCTTGAATGTTGGTGAATCATGCTTTTGAACCGTTGGTAAATCATTATTGTTGTTGAAGCATATTTAAACATTTATATTCTCTCAAAGGTTTGTTTAACCTATAGTATCACACTATTGATGTTTGTTGTTATTCCTTTCTTTTCTTCCGTTTTCCCCTCGCCGTGACCTAATTGCTTAACTAGTTACTAGTTAAAGGATCATGAAGCGACACCCGCATACTTAGTGTCAATGAACTAGTCATAAAATACTCTTCGCAATGCCCGAGGTTTCATGATGGTCGGACCATCGTAGCAAAAAGTTAACTTTTTTCCTTCTCGAAAAACATGCGAACAAACCCAAGCAAAGGATGAGCGGGTATTGCAAGAAGAATTTGATTAATTAGGACATGATCATCTCTTGATTTGACTAAAACCATATAGTGAAAGACTGAATTGTAATCTCCAATCTAATTAGGTATTTGAATTTATGCGTCACAAGTACATGGAGCGCTAGATTTTTTTTTTTTTGGGTGTAGATTATACTTCATATGCCATAAGTCTGTGATAGTTGCATCTATGACAATGATGTGTTTCAATTATTTAAACTTACAATTAATGCCCTCTCTGCTATTATATATAGTATATGGCATATAATTAGTACTATCCATTTCGCAAACAAATCGAAAGTTAACAAATATCATTGTAGAAAAATAAATTATCTCACAATATAAGATCCGCATATTTTTTCGCTATTGGAATTTATAAGGATATCTAAGCCATATAAACATAAGTTTTAGTCTTGAAAAATAAAAATAACATCATATATTTCCACAAACACATGTTTGATGACTTTTGACACTATGATATGAATAAGTTTTATATGGAATAAAAAATCTACTCATCTAAGTAATACAAATAAGTTTTATATGGAATCAAAACTATGATATGTTCAACACATTACTATAATTTCCTAATAAGTAGATAATATTATTGCTATATACAAGAAATTAACTAAATATTTCCTCTTTGAAGCGCAATTGTGAATTTGCACGTGAAACAAGCGGTGTATGCATATGGTAAAACATATATTTTCTTAATTATTATTCTTAATTTATCGGTGACATGCCATTAATTGCTCATTCATTACTTGCGAACCGATCTTGGGCTCAAATTCTTCTCTTCTATAAAACCAAAAATATATGGACAACACCACAAGGCAAAATTGAAATGGCATTTAAAGTGTTGTTCCTAAGCATGATTTTGGTGTTAGTTTTTCCATGAAAATCAAAGGTGATGATGCCTCACATGTTATTCATGTGATTAACGCATGGCGACATGAAGTTTCCTATCAACCTAGTTTTCTCTCTAGTGATGATAATGCAACGTACTACAATCAAGACAGGCGAGCAATATGATTTGAAGGTATACAACACAAAACTTAGAATAAATTGTAAATTTACAAAAGATGGAGGAGCAAAGACTGTGAATGTTCCTTTATACGATCCGTTGCGAGGCGAAGGCCGACCAAATATATATTGGAAGGTTGGCGATGTTAAAGTTTCTATCGCTTTGACAATGTTGTTTATGATCAACAATTTTTTTACAAGAGATTAGGAATACATAATCAAATCTAATAAATTAGACTCATCAGAACGTATGTTACCAAATGTAAACCGCCCTACCATGATATGATGATCATGCGAATATACAATCAAGGTTATTCATATTATAAATTTTGGATTCAATTGAAATCCTCCATCATGAATAAAATTTATTATTATTGTTGTTATTGTTGTTGAATTGCACACTTGCTCAATACCCTATCACGTATAGTAGAGTACTCGAGCTCCGATCTATTAAGCAGAGAGGCGTCTTACCAACGAAACTATGTTTCGTTGTCATTAATGTTGTTATTATTTTGGAAAGAATATTTTCAATCAACATACATATATAGATATTAACATCTATTGTACTTGGAATAAAATAATTTCCCCAATACTTGGCATCTGCCAAGCATACAATACAAATATAATCATGGTCAAAACTAGGCAATATGTGGGTCGAAAACACACGATCAATTGATATGGCCAAATACAATTCAAGTATGGTATCTTCCATTTATACATGGCGGATATTTATACATAGTCCCCATTTTTCTGATTATAGCTCTTTATTTAAAAAATATCAATATAAACAAATGTATATTATTTTATCCTTATGATCCTCAATTATAACAAAAATTCATGACTCCTTCATCTGCCCCCTCCCTTCCCACCTCCGAAAATATACAAGGAAAAATACGCTGCGAAGCATGTGTTGGAATTCTAATTTTGTTTTCTTGTTGAAATATTTTGTTGCCAAACTTTGACCCTTTGCTTGTTTTTGTGTTTGTTATGATGAACTGAACTCATTACTCACGGTAGACTTTGGCTTTTGATGTTTTGAAATCGATATTGCTGTCATGATATCGAATTGATTGTGTGAACATGGATTGGGATTTATTTTGGATGCCCTGTATTTTTTTGTTTTGATCCAATATTGTATATAATGCCCTTGAATGTTGGTGAATCATGCTTTTGAACCGTTGGTAAATCATTATTGTTGTTGAAGCATATTTAAACATTTATATTCTCTCAAAGGTTTGTTTAACCTATAGTATCACACTATTGATGTTTGTTGTTATTCCTTTCTTTTCTTCCGTTTTCCCCTCGCCGTGACCTAATTGCTTAACTAGTTACTAGTTAAAGGATCATGAAGCGACACCTGCATACTTAGTGTCAATGAACTAGTCATAAAATACTCTTCGCAATGCCCGAGGTTTCATGATGGTCGGACCATCGTAGCAAAAAGTTAACTTTTTTCCTTCTCGAAAAACATGCGAACAAACCTGAAGCAAAGGATGAACGGGGTATTGCAAGAAGAATTTGATTAATTAGGACATGATCATCTCTTGATTTGACTAAAACCATATAGTGAAAGACTGAATTGTAATCTCCAATCTAATTAGGTATTTGAATTTATGCGTCACAAGTACATGGAGCGCTAGATTTTTTTTTTTTTTGGGTGTAGATTATACTTCATATGCCATAAGTCTGTGATAGTTGCATCTATGACAATGATGTGTTTCAATTATTTAAACTTACAATTAATGCCCTCTCTGCTATTATATATAGTATATGGCATATAATTAGTACTATCCATTTCTGGCAAACAAATACGAAAGTTAACAAATATCATTGTAGAAAAAATAAATTATCTCACAATATAAGATCCGCATATTTTTTTTTCGCTATTGGAATTTATAAGGATATCTAAGCCATATAAACATAAGTTTTAGTCTTGAAAAAATAAAAATAACATCATATATTTCCACAAACACATGTTTGATGACTTTTGACACTATGATATGAATAAGTTTTATATGGAATAAAAAATCTACTCATCTGAAGTAATACAAATAAGTTTTATATGGAATCAAAACTATGATATGTTCAACACATTACTATAATTTCCTAATAAGTAGATAATATTATTGCTATATACAAGAAATTAACTAAATATTTCCTCTTTGAAGCGCTTATTGTGAATTTGCACGTGAAACAAGCGTGTGTATGCATATGGTAAAACATATATTTTCTTAATTATTATTCTTAATTTATCAGGTGACATGCCATTAATTGCTCATTCATTACTTGCGAACCGATCTTGGGCTCAAATTCTTCTCTTCTATAAAACCAAAAAAATATATGGACAACACCACAAGGCAAAAATTGAAATGGCATTTAAAGTGTTGTTCCTAAGCATGATTTTGGTGTTAGTTTTTTCCATGAAAATCAAAGGTGATGATGCCTCACATGTTATTCATGTGATTAACGCAGTGAGCGACATGAAGTTTCCTATCAACCTAGTTTTCTCTCCTAGTGATGATAATGCAACGTACTACAATCTGAAGACGGGCGAGCAATATGATTTGAAGGTATACAACACAAAACTTAGAATAAATTGTAAATTTACAAAAGATGGAGGAGCAAAGACTGTGAATGTTCCTTTATACGATCCGTTATAGACGAAGGCCGACCAAATATATATTGGAAGGTTGACGATGTTAAAGTTTCTATCGGCTTTGACAATGTTGTTTATGATCAACAATTTTTTTACAAGAGATTAGGAATACATAATCAAATCTAATAAATTAGACTCATTTAGAACGTATGTTACCAAATGTAAACCGCCTACCATGATATGATGATCATGCGAATATACAATCAAGGTTATTCATATTATAAATTTTGGATTCAATTGAAATCCTCCATCATGAATAAAAATTTATTATTATTGTTGTTATTGTTGTTGAATTGCACACTTGCTCAATACCCTATCACGTATAGTAGAGTACTCGAAGCTCCGATCTATTAAACAGAGAGGAAGCGTCTTACCAACGAAACTATGTTTCGTTGTCATTAATGTTGTTATTATTTTGGAAAGAATATTTTCAATCAACATACATATATAGATATTAACATCTATTGTACTTGGAATAAAATAATTTCCCCAATACTTGGCATCTGCCAAGCATACAATACAAATATAATCATGGTCAAAACTAGGCAATATGTGGGTCGAAAACACACGATCAATTGATATGGCCAAATACAATTCAAGTATGGTATCTTCCATTTATACATGGCGGATATTTATACATAGTCCCCATTTTTCGATTATAGCTCTTTATTTAAAAATATCAATATAAACAAATGTATATTATTTTATCCTTATGATCCTCAATTATAACTAAAATTCATGACTCCTTCATCTGTCCCTCCCTTCCCACCCCCGAAAATATACAAGAAAAATACGCATGGAAGCATGTGTTGGAATTCTAATTTTGTTTTTACTGTTGAAATATTTTGTTGCCAAACTTTGACCCTTTGCTTGTTTTGTGTTTGTTATGATGAACTGAACTCATTACTCACGGTAGACTTTGGCTTTTGATGTTTTGAAATCGATATTGCTGTCATGATATCGAATTGATTGTGTGAACATGGATTGGGATTTATTTTGGATGCCTGTATTTTTTTTGTTTTGATCCATATTGTATATAATGCCCTTGAATGTTGGTGAATCATGCTTTTGAACCGTTGGTAAATCATTATTGTTGTTGAAGCATATTTAAACATTTATATTCTCTCAAAGGTTTGTTTAACCTATAGTATCACACTATTGATGTTTGTTGTTATTCCTTTCTTTTCTTCCGTTTCCCTCGCCGTGACCTAATTGCTTAACTAGTTACTAGTTAAAGGATCATGAAGCGACACCCGCATACTTAGTGTCAATGAACTAGTCATAAAATACTCTTCGCAATGCCCGAGGTTTCATGATGGTCGGACCATCGTAGCAAAAAGTTAACTTTTTCCTTCTCGAAAAACATGCGAACAAACACAAGCAAAGGATGAGCGGGTATTGCAAGAAGAATTTGATTAATTAGGACATGATCATCTCTTGATTTGACTAAAACCATATAGTGAAAGACTGAATTGTAATCTCCAATCTAATTAGGTATTTGAATTTATCGTCACAAGTACATGGGCGCTAGATTTTTTTTTTTTTTGGGTGTAGATTATACTTCATATGCCATAAGTCTGTGATAGTTGCATCTATGACAATGATGTGTTTCAATTATTTAAACTTACAATTAATGCCCTCTCTGCTATTATATATAGTATATGGCATATAATTAGTACTATCCATTTCTGGCAAACAAATACGAAAGTTAACAAATATCATTGTAGAAAAAATAAATTATCTCACAATATAAGATCCGCATATTTTTTTCGCTATTGGAATTTATAAGGATATCTAAGCCATATAAACATAAGTTTTAGTCTTGAAAAAATAAAAATAACATCATATATTTCCACAAACACATGTTTGATGACTTTTGACACTATGATATGAATAAGTTTTTATATGGAATAAAAAAATCTACTCATCTGAAGTAATACAAATAAGTTTTATATGGAATCAAAACTATGATATGTTCAACACATTACTATAATTTCCTAATAAGTAGATAATATTATTGCTATATACAAGAAATTAACTAAATATTTCCTCTTTGAAGCGCAATTGTGAATTTGCACGTGAAACAAGCAGGTGTATGCATATGGTAAAACATATATTTTCTTAATTATTATTCTTAATTTATCGGTGACATGCCATTAATTGCTCATTCATTACTTGCGAACCGATCTTGGGCTCAAATTCTTCTCTTCTATAAAACCAAAAAAATATATGGACAACACCACAAGGCAAAAATTGAAATGGCATTTAAAGTGTTGTTCCTAAGCATGATTTTGGTGTTAGTTTTTCCATGAAAATCAAAGGTGATGATGCCTCACATGTTATTCATGTGATTAACGCGATGAGCGACATGAAGTTTCCTATCAACCTAGTTTTCTCTCTAGTGATGATAATGCAACGTACTACAATCTGAAGACGGGCGAGCAATATGATTTGAAGGTATACAACACAAAACTTAGAATAAATTGTAAATTTACAAAAGATGGAGGAGCAAAGACTGTGAATGTTCCTTTATACGATCCGTTATGAGACGAAGGCCGACCAAATATATATTGGAAGGTTGACGATGTTAAAGTTTCTATCGGCTTTGACAATGTTGTTTATGATCAACAATTTTTTTACAAGAGATTAGGAATACATAATCAAATCTAATAAATTAGACTCACAGAACGTATGTTACCAAATGTAAACCGCCTACCATGATATGATGATCATGCGAATATACAATCAAGGTTATTCATATTATAAATTTTGGATTCAATTGAAATCCTCCATCATGAATAAAAATTTATTATTATTGTTGTTATTGTTGTTGAATTGCACACTTGCTCAATACCCTATCACGTATAGTAGAGTACTCGAAGCTCCGATCTATTAAGCAGAGAGGCGTCTTACCAACGAAACTATGTTTCGTTGTCATTAATGTTGTTATTATTTTGGAAAGAATATTTTCAATCAACATACATATATAGATATTAACATCTATTGTACTTGGAATAAAATAATTTCCCAATACTTGCATCCGCCAAGCATACAATACAAATATAATCATGGTCAAAACTAGGCAATATGTGGGTCGAAAACACACGATCAATTGATATGGCCAAATACAATTCAAGTATGGTATCTTCCATTTATACATGGCGGATATTTATACATAGTCCCCATTTTTCTCGATTATAGCTCTTTATTTAAAAATATCAATATAAACAAATGTATATTATTTTATCCTTATGATCCTCAATTATAACAAAAATTCATGACTCCTTCAAGACAGTCCCTCTCCCTTCCCACCCCGAAAATATACAAGAGAAAAATACCATGGAAGCATGTGTTGGAATTCTAATTTTGTTTTTACCGTTGAAATATTTTGTTGCCAAACTTTGACCCTTTGCTTGTTTTGTGTTTGTTATGATGAATGAACTCATTACTCACGGTAGACTTTGGCTTTTGATGTTTTGAAATCGATATTGCTGTCATGATATCGAATTGATTGTGTGAACATGGATTGGGATTTATTTTGATGCCCTGTATTTTTTGTTTTGATCCAATATTGTATATAATGCCCTTGAATGTTGGTGAATCATGCTTTTGAACCGTTGGTAAATCATTATTGTTGTTGAAGCATATTTAAACATTTATATTCTCTCAAAGGTTTGTTTAACCTATAGTATCACACTATTGATGTTTGTTGTTATTCCTTTCTTTTCTTCCGTTTTCCCTCGCCGTGACCTAATTGCTTAACTAGTTACTAGTTAAAGGATCATGAAGCGACACCGCATACTTAGTGTCAATGAACTAGTCATAAAATACTCTTCGCAATGCCCGAGGTTTCATGATGGTCGGACCATCGTAGCAAAAGTTAACTTTTTCCTTCTCGAAAACATGCGAACAAACACAAGCAAAGGATGAACGGGTATTGCAAGAAGAATTTGATTAATTAGGACATGATCATCTCTTGATTTGACTAAAACCATATAGTGAAAGACTGAATTGTAATCTCCAATCTAATTAGGTATTTGAATTTATGCGTCACAAGTACATGGGCGCTAGATTTTTTTTTTTTTTGGGTGTAGATTATACTTCATATGCCATAAGTCCGTGATAGTTGCATCTATGACAATGATGTGTTTCAATTATTTAAACTTACAATTAATGCCCTCTGCTATTATATATAGTATATGGCATATAATTAGTACTATCCATTTCGCAAACAAATACGAAAGTTAACAAATATCATTGTAGAAAAATAAATTATCTCACAATATAAGATCCGCATATTTTTTTTCGCTATTGGAATTTATAAGGATATCTAAGCCATATAAACATAAGTTTTAGTCTTGAAAAATAAAAATAACATCATATATTTCCACAAACACATGTTTGATGACTTTTGACACTATGATATGAATAAGTTTTATATGGAATAAAAAATCTACTCATCTCAAGTAATACAAATAAGTTTTATATGGAATCAAAACTATGATATGTTCAACACATTACTATAATTTCCTAATAAGTAGATAATATTATTGCTATATACAAGAAATTAACTAAATATTTCCTCTTTGAAGCGCAATTGTGAATTTGCACGTGAAACAAGCGGTGTATGCATATGGTAAAACATATATTTTCTTAATTATTATTCTTAATTTATCGGGTGACATGCCATTAATTGCTCATTCATTACTTATGAACCGATCTTGGGCTCAAATTCTTCTCTATAAAACCAAAAATATATGGACAACACCACAAGCCAAAATTGAAATGGCATTTAAAGTGTTGTTCCTAAGCATGATTTTGGTGTTAGTTTTTCCATGAAAATCAAAGGTGATGATGCCTCACATGTTATTCATGTGATTAACGCATGAGCGACATGAAGTTTCCTATCAACCTAGTTTTCTCCTAGTGATGATAATGCAACGTACTACAATCAAGACAGGCGAGCAATATGATTTGAAGGTATACAACACAAAACTTAGAATAAATTGTAAATTTACAAAAGATGGAGGAGCAAAGACCGTGAATGTTCCTTTATACGATCCGCTATGAGACGAAGGCCGACCAAATATATATTGGAAGGTTGACGATGTTAAAGTTTCTATAAGCTTTGACAATGTTGTTTATGATCAACAATTTTTTTACAAGAGAATAGAATACATAATCAAATCTAATAAATTAGACTCATCAGTAACGTATGTTACCAAATGTAAACCGCCCTACCATGATATGATGATCATGCGTAATATACAATCAAGGTTATTCATATTATAAATTTTGGATTCAATTGAAATCCTCCATCATGAATAAAAATTTATTATTATTGTTGTTATTGTTGTTGAATTGCACACTTGCTCAATACCCTATCACGTATAGTAGAGTACTCAAGCTCCGATCTATTAAATGTAGAGAAGCGTTTTACCAACTAAACTATGTTTCGTTGTCATTAATGTTGTTATTATTTTGGAAAGAATATTTTCAATCAACATACATATATAGATATTAACATCTATTGTACTTGAATAAAATATTTCCCCAATACTGCATCCGCCAAGCATACAATACAAATATAATCATGGTCAAAACTAGGCAATATGTGGGTCGAAAACACACGATCAATTGATATGGCCAAATACAATTCAAGTATGGTATCTTCCATTTATACATGGCGGATATTTATACATAGTCCCCATTTTTCCGATTATAGCTCTTTATTTAAAAATATCAATATAAACAAATGTATATTATTTTATCCTTATGATCCTCAATTATAACAAAAATTCATGACTCCTTCAAGACAGCCCCTCCCTTCCCACCCCGAAAATATACAAGGAAAATATCATGGAAGCATGTGTTGGAATTTTGATTTTGTTTTACTGTTGAAATATTTTGTTGCCAAACTTTGACCCTTTGCTTGTTTTTGTGTTTGTTATGATGAACTGAACTCATTACTCACGGTAGACTTTGGCTTTTGATGTTTTGAAATCGAAATTGCTGTCATGATATCGAATTGATTGTGTGAACATGGATTGGGATTTATTTTGATGCCCCGTATTTTTTGTTTTGATCCAATATTGTATATAATGCCCTTGAATGTTGGTGAATCATGCTTTTGAACCGTTGGTAAATCATTATTGTTGTTGAAGCATATTTAAACATTTATATTCTCTCAAAGGTTTGTTTAACCTATAGTATCACACTATTGATGTTTGTTGTTATTCCTTTCTTTTCTTCCGCTTTCCCTCGCCGTGACCTAATTGCTTAACTAGTTACTAGTTAAAGGATCATGAAGCGACACCTGCATACTTAGTGTCAATGAACTAGTCATAAAATACTCTTCGCAATGCCCGAGGTTTCATGATGGTCGGACCATCGTAGCAAAAAGTTAACTTTTTTCCTTCTCGAAAAACATGCGAACAAACCTGAAGCAAAGGATGAACGGGGTATTGCAAGAAGAATTTGATTAATTAGGACATGATCATCTCTTGATTTGACTAAAACCATACAGTGAAAGACTGAATTGTAATCTCCAATGTAATTAGGTATTTGAATTTATGCGTCACAAGTACATGGAGCGCTAGAATTTTTTTTTTTTTTTGGGTGTAGATTATACTTCATATGCCATAAGTCTGTGATAGTTGCATCTATGACAATGATGTGTTTCAATTATTTAAACTTACAATTAATGCCCTCTCTGCTATTATATATAGTATATGGCATATAATTAGTACTATCCATTTCGCAAACAAATATGAAAGTTAACAAATATCATCGTAGAAAAATAAATTATCTCACAATATAAGATCCGATATATTTTTTCGCTATTGGAATTTATAAGGATATCTAAGCCATATAAACATAAGTTTTAGTCTTGAAAAATAAAAATAACATCATATATTTCCACAAACACATGTTTGATGACTTTTGACACTATGATATGAATAAGTTTTTATATGGAACAAAAAATCTACTCATCCAAGTAATACAAATAAGTTTTATATGGAATCAAAACTATGATATGTTCAACACATTACTATAATTTCCTAATAAGTAGATAATATTATTGCTATATACAAGAAATTAACTAAATATTTCCTCTTTGAAGCGCAATTGTGAATTTGCACGTGAAACAAGCAGTGTATGCATATGGTAAAACATATATTTTCTTAATTATTATTCTTAATTTATCGGTGACATGCCATTAATTGCTCATTCATTACTTGCGAACCGATCTTGGGCTCAAATTCTTCTCTTCTATAAAACCAAAAAAATATATGGACAACACCACAAGCCAAAATTGAAATGGCATTTAAAGTGTTGTTCCTAAGCATGATTTTGGTGTTAGTTTTTCCATGAAAATCAAAGGTGATGATGCCTCACATGTTATTCACGTGATTAACGCAGTTGAGCGACATGAAGTTTCCCATCAACCTAGTTTTCTCCTAGTGATGATAATGCAACGTACTACAATCAAGACGGCGAGCAATATGATTTGAAGGTATACAACACAAAACTTAGAATAAATTGTAAATTTACAAAAGATGGAGGAGCAAAGACGTGAATGTTCCTTTATACGATCCGCTATGCGACGCGAGGCCGACCAAATATATATTGGAAGGTTGACGATGTTAAAGTTTCTATAAGCTTTGACAATGTTGTTTATGATCAACAATTTTTTTACAAGAGAATAGGAATACATAATCAAATCTAATAAATTAGACTCATCAGAACGTATGTTACCAAATGTAAACCGCCCCCCATGATATGATGATCATGCGAATATACAATCAAGGTTATTCATATTATAAATTTTGGATTCAATTGAAATCCTCCATCATGAATAAAATTTATTATTATTGTTGTTATTGTTGTTGAATTGCACACTTGCTCAATACCCTATCACGTATAGTAGAGTACTCGAAGCTCCGATCTATTAAACAGAGAGGAAGCGTCTTACCAACGAAACTATGTTTCGTTGTCATTAATGTTGTTATTATTTTTGGAAAGAATATTTTCAATCAACATACATATATAGATATTAACATCTATTGTACTTGGAATAAAATAATTTCCCAATACTGCATCCGCCAAGCATACAATACAAATATAATCATGGTCAAAACTAGGCAATATGTGGGTCGAAAACACACGATCAATTGATATGGCCAAATACAATTCAAGTATGGTATCTTCCATTTATACATGGCGGATATTTATACATAGTCCCCATTTTTCTGATTATAGCTTTTTATTTAAAAAATATCAATATAAACAAATGTATATTATTTTATCCTTATGATCCTCAATTATAACAAAAATTCATGACTCCTTCAAGATCCCCTCCCTTCCCACCCCCGAAAATATACAAGGAAAAATACGCGGAAGCATGTGTTGGAATTTTGATTTTGTTTTTATCGTTGAAATATTTTGTCGCCAAACTTTGACCCTTTGCTTGTTTTTGTGTTTGTTATGATGAATGAACTCATTACTCACGGTAGACTTTGGCTTTTGATGTTTTGAAATCGATATTGCTGTCATGATATCGAATTGATTGTGTGAACATGGATTGGGATTTATTTTGATGCCCTGTATTTTTTGTTTTGATCCAATATTGTATATAATGCCCTTGAATGTTGGTGAATCATGCTTTTGAACCGTTGGTAAATCATTATTGTTGTTGAAGCATATTTAAACATTTATATTCTCTCAAAGGTTTGTTTAACCTATAGTATCACACTATTGATGTTTGTTGTTATTCCTTTCTTTTCTTCCGCTTTCCCTCGCCGTGACCTAATTGCTTAACTAGTTACTAGTTAAAGGATCATGAAGCGACACCGCATACTTAGTGTCAATGAACTAGTCATAAAATACTCTTCGCAATGCCCGAGGTTTCATGATGGTCGGACCATCGTAGCAAAAGTTAACTTTTTCCTTCTCGAAAACATGCGAACAAACCCAAGCAAAGGATGAACGGGTATTGCAAGAAGAATTTGATTAATTAGGACATGATCATCTCTTGATTTGACTAAAACCATACAGTGAAAGACCGAATTGTAATCTCCAATGTAATTAGGTATTTGAATTTATGCGTCACAAGTACATGGAGCGCTAGATTTTTTTTTTTTTTTCGGTGTAGATTATACTTCATATGCCATAAGTCCGTGATAGTTGCATCTATGACAATGATGTGTTTCAATTATTTAAACTTACAATTAATGCCCTCTCTATTATTATATATAGTATATGGCATATAATTAGTACTATCCATTTCGCAAACAAATAAAGTTAACAAATATCATCGTGAGAAAAATAAATTGTCTCACAATATAAGATCCGCATATTTTTTCGCTATTGGGATTTATAAGGATATCTAAGCCATATAAACATAAGTTTTAGTCTTGAAAAAATAAAAATAACATCATATATTTCCACAAACACATGTTTGATGACTTTTGACACTATGATATGAATAAGTTTTTATATGGAACAAAAAAATCTACTCATCTGAAGTAATACAAATAAGTTTTATATGGAATCAAAACTATGATATGTTCAACACATTACTATAATTTCCTAATAAGTAGATAATATTATTGCTATATACAAGAAATTAACTAAATATTTCCTCTTTGAAGCGCAATTGTGAATTTGCACGTGAAACAAGCAGGTGTATGCATATGGCAAAACATATATTTTCTTAATTATTATTCTTAATTTATCAGGTGACATGCCATTAATTGCTCATTCATTACTTGCGAGCCGATCTTGGGCTCAAATTCTTCTCTTCTATAAAACCAAAAAAATATATGGACAACACCACAAGGCAAAAATTGAAATGGCATTTAAAGTGTTGTTCCTAAGCATGATTTTGGTGTTAGTTTTTTCCATGAAAATCAAAGGTGATGATGCCTCACATGTTATTCATGTGATTAACGCAGTGAGCGACATGAAGTTTCCCATCAACCTAGTTTTCTCTCCTAGTGATGATAATGCAACGTACTACAATCTGAAGACGGGCGAGCAATATGATTTGAAGGTATACAACACAAAACTTAGAATAAATTGTAAATTTACAAAAGATGGAGGAGCAAAGACTGTGAATGTTCCTTTATACGATCCGTTGCGAGACGAAGGCCGACCAAATATATATTGGAAGGTTGACGATGTTAAAGTTTCTATAAGCTTTGACAATGTTGTTTATGATCAACAATTTTTTTTTACAAGAGAATAGGAATACATAATCAAATCTAATAAATTAGACTCACTGTAACGTATGTTACCAAATGTAAACCGCCCCACCATGATATGATGATCATGCAGAATATACAATCAAGGTTATTCATATTATAAATTTTGGATTCAATTGAAATCCTCCATCATGAATAAAAATTTATTATTATTGTTGTTATTGTTGTTGAATTGCACACTTGCTCAATACCCTATCACGTATAGTAGAGTACTCGAAGCTCCGATCTATTAAACAGAGAGGAAGCGTCTTACCAACGAAACTATGTTTCGTTGTCATTAATGTTGTTATTATTTTTGGAAAGAATATTTTCAATCAACATACATATATAGATATTAACATCTATTGTACTTGGAATAAAATAATTTCCCAATACTTGCATCCGCCAAGCATACAATACAAATATAATCATGGTCAAAACTAGGCAATATGTGGGTCGAAACACACGATCAATTGATATGGCCAAATACAATTCAAGTATGGTATCTTCCATTTATACATGGCGGATATTTATACATAGTCCCCATTTTTCGATTATAGCTCTTTATTTAAAAAATATCAATATAAACAAATGTATATTATTTTATCCTTATGATCCTCAATTATAACAAAAATTCATGACTCCTTCAAGATACCCTCCCTTCCCACCCCAAAATATACAGGAAAAATATGTTGCGGAAGCATGTGTTGGAATTTTGATTTTGTTTTATTGTTGAAATATTTTGTTGCCAAACTTTGACCCTTTGCTTGTTTTTGTGTTTGTTATGATGAATCGAACTCATTACTCACGGTAGACTTTGGCTTTTGATGTTTTGAAATCGATATTGTTTGTCGTGATATCGTATTGATTGTGTGAACATGGATTGGGATTTATTTTGATGCCTGTATTTTTTGTTTTGATCCAATATTGTATATAATGCCCGAATGTTGGTGAATCATGCTTTTGAACCGTTGGTAAATCATTATTGTTGTTGAAGCATATTTAAACATTTATATTCTCTCAAAGGTTTGTTTAACCTATAGTATCACACTATTGATGTTTGTTGTTATTGTGACAGCCCGCCTTTCCAAAGTACGGATTAGACGGGACTGACACTATTTAAGCAGGGATTAAGAACATAATGACCAACAAACCTTTAAGAAATCAAACTTTTATAGATAACCACACAACGATTTCATACGAACTAGACCAACAGACCATTAACAAAAGGATTCAACTGATCTGGAGGTAATATAAGTAATATCCAAAATAGTATAATAAAGTGTTTCGAACAGCGGAAAGCATGTGAATGCATATATGACGATATACATCCAAGGTGAACTATTAACGACAAAAACTCCGATGCGCTCAACACTTGTCCATCCCATCAACACCAACTGCACATTTAAAAACAAACATGCAGGGCTAAGTACAAGATTGCACTTAGTGGACTCATGCCAAAATCATTTCATAAAATTACATCGCCCGTAAGTATAACACGAGGATTTTAGTTGAAATAACTCGTGAATACCAAAATACTTTATCATTTCTCAAAGATTCGCTGCAAGCAGCATTTTCTCATTATGTATGATCCGTATCATCCTCATAATTATTCATAACTCATCTCATAAAGCGATCTCACGTCCGTAGAAGTAGGCCTCCTTCTCCGACGCCGTGATCGGCGAAGATGTTGCTAACGGCTCCCAATCACATAGTCGTGATTCTTCATCTGACCAGGATCCATAACCGCCGATGATGTTGCTAACGGCTCACAGTCACAAAAACTGGTGTACACGTTAATCTTAGCCAGGAATTATGCCTCTGACTTAAGATCCGATATCGA
The DNA here is from genome assembly GCA_036937905.1 of Salvia rosmarinus. Lineage (NCBI taxonomy): Eukaryota > Viridiplantae > Streptophyta > Magnoliopsida > Lamiales > Lamiaceae > Salvia > Salvia rosmarinus. The sequence goes on from JAODLM010000644.1 coordinate 86,218, forward strand.
TTTGAAAATAAATTGGGAGCGACCCAATAACTGATTCACATACATCGTTGGCTTGCCCAACAACATGATAGGATCCATACGTTAAAACATAAATATTTTGGGCATGTAATTGAATAACGCTCATAATCATTTCTCAACCGAAAGCTTGTAAATAAATACTTTTCAAGAAAGCATCGTAAATAAAAGGGTTTTCGGTAAAGCCCACCCCATTAACGTAGGTCTTTATACTATGGTCTCTTTCCCACGCCAACGCTACGTCCACGTATCACCTTAACGTAAGAATTATTTTTAGACGCTGGTCACGCTCGATAGAGACGAACATAGTCTATAACGTTCTCACGTGTCAAATAAGGCTAACGTTGGACTTAATTTGACGCTTTCTTAATCGATTGATGTCGATTATGAAATTTCTTAACTTATAAGAGATATTCTATCTTTTTAGTATATAATGTACGTTTTAATGTACTTACGTAACGTAAGTAGCATTATTACTAAACGTACTACGTCACATTGATCACGTATTATCGAATTGCATGCCCGTTGACCTTGGTCAACGATTTTGGTCAACTATTTTGACCAAGTCAACTAAAAGTCAACAATTTTGACTTTGGTAAACAAAAAGTCAACATTTTGACTTTTTAACTATTTATGAAATTCTTATCATTTTATGTGCAATTCTTGTTCCAAAAATTCCTATAAAATCATACTATGTCTAAAACATTATTTTAGATCATATTATGATATTATCTTTGATAAAATAAATTTATAACATTAATGCACATAATATAAAGTTTTCGGTCACTATTAATTAAATAGCTTGACTTGTGCAAAATTTTATAAATTCACATGTCACACTATTTTATCATGTGATTAATAATATGTAATTACCTTAGTCAAATAAAATTTATACATCTTAGTATTATAACCTATAGTTTTCGGTACTTCACAACTAACCCATCAAATGATTTTTAAAAATTCCAATAAAATCATATCTCAATTAATCACCCTCAATTATGCTTACTACAACATAATTGTTATTTATTGTGACTTATTGAATAAAATTTACCTAAGTCACTTTCTAAATTTTCGACTTAGGTCAAAATAATATTTATAAATTTCAATAAATTTCCACAACCATATATTATGAATCTACACACTTAATATGCTATCATAACACTTAAACATGAATTATATCACAACATTATAACATATGCTTATATTTTCGGTATTCATATAAATATAAGCTATAGTTTTCCAAAAATTCTAAATAAATTCATATAAGCATAATTAATACTATAGATTATGATTCCATGCTCAAATCAACAATTAAAAATCAAAATCATCAACATATACTAACCCTAAGTTTTCGGTCCAAACTTTAAATTTGATAGCATGTTTAATTTCATGATATAATTAATATACATGCTTAATAACATCATATAAACATAATATCTAAACATTTTAGCATATGATTCAAAATTTTCGAAAATCATATATATAAACTAAGATCATAACATAAATTCTAACGGACGAAATTCGAAAATTCTAACATGTAATCGAAGCTCGTAAAATTTCTAACCTTTTAATCGGTACGGATTTTGATCGGCAAAGTTTAATTGATCTAAGTTTGGGGTTAAAACTTTGGATGAACTCTCTATTTTTCTCTCTAAATTTTCGGTATTGAGGGAAGCAAATGGGAGAATGGAGGAGCTTATGTTATATTTATAGATGTTAGCAAGTTGCACACTAATTATTACATGAAAAATATCTACTACAACTTGCTAATTGAAGTCAAAATAATCGGCCACCTCCTTTGGCTAAAGACAAGAATTTTGATCTCATCCTAATACACTTCATGATGTTATTTTATCCTTAAGTTGCAACTTGTAGATATTAGTTGTCATTTAACTAATTAAACATGTATATATTAATGTGTGTGTGTGTCGCCAACTATGTAGAGACTAGGATTAGTTTATTTGTTTAATTACTATATTATATATTTTATTATGTTATATAATAATTTAATTATTATTTTATACCCTAGTTATTAAGAAATAAAAAGAATTAATCACCTTGTTCTCCATTATGCATTTCTCGCCAACTTCCACACTTTAGGCTAGGTTTTTTTTATTTAATTTATATATTATATACTATATTATTATCATATTATTAATATAGTATAAAGTTACTTTAGAAAAGTCAAATATTTCAACTATACAAATGTCATTAATATAAGGTATGAAACTAAGAATTTTTCCACCATTTTTTTCAACAATTTCGGCTCTTTCAATTAATGAGCATGGATTACTTGTTTTAATTGTCTACTATCACTACTTTACACTTGGTATATGATAGGATCCAACTCATAACATCTCATTAATTATAAGATGATATTTATACAAAAATCATACTAAATATCCTCAAATTTTCGCCACTTTCATGCAAGTGTGCACCCACACTTGTGCAACTTGTATTATACCTCATTTAGTCCTTAATGACATCATAATAATATAATAATTATCATATATCATTAATTAGATAAGAATTAAATATTAAATCATACTTAATATCTCACATTTTCGAAATTCATTAAGACATGCCCAACATTTTATTTCTTTGTATAAAATAGCTACTACACATTTATGTGACATATTATATGCCTTAGATAATAATTTTAATCATAGGAAAGTATTTAAAACAATTTAGAATCATAAAACCCTAATTTAAATACTTAGGGTTTTCGAAACCCATAAATAAGGTACATTGCATTCTTTGAATTTTCTAGCATTATTTAATGATAAATAATGCCCTTATATAATAATATAAATATAGGAATTTGAATTTTATAATTCCGAGATCATATGCTAAAGTTATCGCATTATCTCTAAACGTAGACGTTTGAAACGTCTCTAAATTCTCATAGCTTAATTATCTCTAAAATGTTCAAAATAAAGTTTGTTACAACTTTATTTATTCCTATAATAATAGAATTTCAAAATTAAGCAACTCGCTAATAATATTGTAAGGCGTGAGCGTTGAATTTATTCAACGTTGAAAATTACGTTCGAAGGAATATTGAAAATTATATTCCTTAATTCACTAAGGCTCGATGAATCTCATACGAAATTATCCAATTATGCTTGGTCAAAGTCGAGAGTTGACTAATTAAGTTTTTAATTATTGAATTAATAATGCTAATTACGTAATTAATTATCGTAATCTAGTACTAAAATTACGGGATATTACAGTTATTCCTTTCTTTTCTTCCGTTTTCCCCTCGCCGTGACCTAATTGCTTAACTAGTTACTAGTTAAAGGATCATGAAGCGACACTGCATACTTAGTGTCGATGAACTAGTCATAAAATACTCTTCGCAATGCCCGAGGTTTCATGATGGTCGGACCATCGTAGCAAAAGTTAACTTTTTCCTTCTCGAAAAACATGCGAACAAACCGAAGCAAAGGATGAGCGGGTATTGCAAGAAGAATTTGATTAATTAGGACATGATCATCTCTTGATTTGACTAAAACCATACGGTGAAAGACCGAATTGTAATCTCCAATGTAATTAGGTATTTGAATTTATGCGTCACAAGTACATGGGCGCTAGAATTTTTTTTTTTGGGTGTAGATTATACTTCATATGCCATAAGTCCGTGATAGTTGCATCTATGACAATGATGTGTTTCAATTATTTAAACTTACAATTAATGCCTACTCTGCTATTATATATAGTATATGGCATATAATTAGTACTATCCATTTCTGGCAAACAAATACGAAAGTTAACAAATATCATCGTAGAAAAAATAAATTATCTCACAATATAAGATTCGCATATTTTTTTCGCTATTGGGATTTATAAGGATATCTAAGCCATATAAACATAAGTTTTAGTCTTGAAAAAATAAAAATAACATCATATATTTCCACAAACACATGTTTGATGACTTTTGACACTATGATATGAATAAGTTTTTATATGGAACAAAAAAATCTACTCATCTGAAGTAATACAAATAAGTTTTATATGGAATCAAAACTATGATATGTTCAACACATTACTATAATTTCCTAATAAGTAGATAATATTATTGCTATATACAAGAAATTAACTAAATATTTCCTCTTTGAAGCGCAATTGTGAATTTGCACGTGAAACAAGCAGGTGTATGCATATGGTAAAACATATATTTTCTTAATTATTATTCTTAATTTATCAGGTGACATGCCATTAATTGCTCATTCATTACTTGCGAACCGATCTTGGGCTCAAATTCTTCTTCTATAAAACCAAAAAATATATGGACAACACCACAAGCCAAAAATTGAAATGGCATTTAAAGTGTTGTTCCTAAGCATGATTTTGGTGTTAGTTTTTTCCATGAAAATCAAAGGTGATGATGCCTCACATGTTATTCATGTGATTAACGCAGTGAGCGACATGAAGTTTCCCATCAACCTAGTTTTCTCTCCTAGTGATGATAATGCAACGTACTACAATCTGAAGACGGGCGAGCAATATGATTTGAAGGTATACAACACAAAACTTAGAATAAATTGTAAATTTACAAAAGATGGAGGAGCAAAGACTGTGAATGTTCCTTTATACGATCCGTTGCGAGACGAAGGCCGACCAAATATATATTGGAAGGTTGACGATGTTAAAGTTTCTATAAGCTTTGACAATGTTGTTTATGATCAACAATTTTTTTTTACAAGAGAATAGGAATACATAATCAAATCTAATAAATTAGACTCACTGTAACGTATGTTACCAAATGTAAACCGCCCCACCATGATATGATGATCATGCAGAATATACAATCAAGGTTATTCATATTATAAATTTTGGATTCAATTGAAATCCTCCATCATGAATAAAATTTATTATTATTGTTGTTATTGTTGTTGAATTGCACACTTGCTCAATACCCTATCACGTATAGTAGAGTACTCGAGCTCCGATCTATTAAACAGAGAGAGCGTCTTACCAACTAAACTATGTTTCGTTGTCATTAATGTTGTTATTATTTTGGAAAGAATATTTTCAATCAACATACATATATAGATATTAACATCTATTGTACTTGGAATAAAATAATTTCCCCAATACTTGGCATCCGCCAACATACAATCTAAATATAATCATGGTCAAAACTAGGCAATATGTGGGTCGAAACACACGATCAATTGATATGGCCAAATGAATTCAAGTATGGTATCTTCCATTTATACATGGCGGATATTTATACATAGTCCCCATTTTTCCGATTATAGCTCTTTATTTAAAAATATCAATATAAACAAATGTATATTATTTTATCCTTATGATCCTCAATTATAACAAAAATTCATGACTCCTTCATGACAGTCCCTCCCTTCCCACCCCAAAAATATACAAGGAAAATACTGTTGCGGAAGCATGTGTTGGAATTTTGATTTTGATTTTACTGTTGAAATATTTTGTTGCCAAACTTTGACCCTTTGCTTGTTTTTGTGTTTGTTATGATGAACTGAACTCATTACTCACGGTAGACTTTGGCTTTTGATGTTTTGAAATCGAAATTGCTGTCATGATATCGAATTGATTGTGTGAACATGGATTGGGATTTATTTTTGATGCCACATATTTTTTGTTTTGATCCAATATTGTATATAATGCCCTTGAATGTTGGTGAATCATGCTTTTGAACCGTTGGTAAATCATTATTGTTGTTGAAGCATATTTAAACATTTATATTCTCTCAAAGGTTTGTTTAACCTATAGTATCACACTATTGATGTTTGTTGTTATTCCTTTCTTTTCTTCCGTTTTCCCTCGCCGTGACCCAATTGCTTAACTAGTTACTAGTTAAAGGATCATGAAGCGACACCGCATACTTAGTGTCAATGAACTAGTCATAAAATACTCTTCGCAATGCCCGAGGTTTCATGATGGTCGGACCATCGTAGCAAAAGTTAACTTTTTCCTTCTCGAAAACATGCGAACAAACTCAAGCAAAGGATGAGCGGGTATTGCGAGAAGAATTTGATTAATTAGGACATGATCATCTCTTGCTTTGACTAAAACCATACAAGTGAAAGACTGAATTGTAATCTCCAATGTAATTAGGTATTTGAATTTATCGTCCACAAGTACATGGAGCGCTAGAATTTTTTTTTTTTTTTTGGGTGTAGATTATACTTCATATGCCATAAGTCCGTGATAGTTGCATCTATGACAATGATGTGTTTCAATTATTTAAACTTACAATTAATGCCTCTCCGCTATTATATATAGTATATGGCATATAATTAGTACTATCCATTTCGCAAACAAATCACGAAGTTAACAAATATCATCGTAGAAAAATAAATTATCTCACAATATAAGATCCGCATATTTTTTCGCTATTGGGATTTATAAGGATATCTAAGCCATATAAACATAAGTTTTAGTCTTGAAAAAATAAAAATAACATCATATATTTCCACAAACACATGTTTGATGACTTTTGACACTATGATATGAATAAGTTTTTATATGGAACAAAAAAATCTACTCATCTGAAGTAATACAAATAAGTTTTATATGGAATCAAAACTATGATATGTTCAACACATTACTATAATTTCCTAATAAGTAGATAATATTATTGCTATATACAAGAAATTAACTAAATATTTCCTCTTTGAGCGCAATTGTGAATTTGCACGTGAAACAAGCAGTGTATGCATATGGTAAAACATATATTTTCTTAATTATTATTCTTAATTTATCAGGTGACATGCCATTAATTGCTCATTCATTACTTGAACCGATCTTGGGCTCAAATTCTTCTTTCTATAAAACCAAAAATATATGGACAACACCACAAGCCAAAATTGAAATGGCATTTAAAGTGTTGTTCCTAAGCATGATTTTGGTGTTAGTTTTTCCATGAAAATCAAAGGTGATGATGCCTCACATGTTATTCATGTGATTAACGCAGAGCGACATGAAGTTTCCCATCAACCTAGTTTTCTCTCTAGTGATGATAATGCAACGTATTACAATCAAGACGGGCGAGCAATATGATTTGAAGGTATACAACACAAAACTTAGAATAAATTGTAAATTTACAAAGATGGAGGAGCAAAGACTGTGAATGTTCCTTTATACGATCCGTTATGGCGAGGCCGACCAAATATATATTGGAAGGTTGACGATGTTAAAGTTTCTATAAGCTTTGACAATGTTGTTTATGATCAACAATTTTTTTACAAGAGAATAGGAATACATAATCAAATCTAATAAATTAGACTCATCAGAACGTATGTTACCAAATGTAAACCGCCCACCATGATATGATGATCATGCGAATATACAATCAAGGTTATTCATATTATAAATTTTGGATTCAATTGAAATCCTCCATCATGAATAAAATTTATTATTATTGTTGTTATTGTTGTTGAATTGCACACTTGCTCAATACCCTATCACGTATAGTAGAGTACTCGAAGCTCCGATCTATTAAACAGAGAGGAAGCGTCTTACCAACGAAACTATGTTTCGTTGTCATTAATGTTGTTATTATTTTTGGAAAGAATATTTTCAATCAACATACATATATAGATATTAACATCTATTGTACTTGGAATAAAATACTTCCCCAATACTTGCATCCGCCAAGCATACAATACAAATATAATCATGGTCAAAACTAGGCAATATGTGGGTCGAAAACACACGATCAATTGATATGGCACAATACAATTCAAGTATGGTATCTTCCATTTATACATGGCGGATATTTATACATAGTCCCCATTTTCCGATTATAGCTCTTTATTTAAAAATATCAATATAAACAAATGTATATTATTTTATCCTTATGATCCTCAATTATAACAAAAATTCATGACTCCTTCAAGACAGTCCCTCCCTTCCCACCCCCAAAATATACAAGGAAAAATATCATGCGAAGCATGTGTTGGAATTTTGATTTTGTTTTCTTGTTGAAATATTTTGTTGCCAAACTTTGACCCTTTGCTTGTTTTTGTGTTTGTTATGATGAACTGAACTCATTACTCACGGTAGACTTTGGCTTTTGATGTTTTGAAATCGATATTCTTTGTCATGATATCGAATTGATTGTGTGAACATGGATTGGGATTTATTTTGGATGCCACTGTATTTTTTGTTTTGATCCAATATTGTATATAATGCCCTTGAATGTTGGTGAATCATGCTTTTGAACCGTTGGTAAATCATTATTGTTGTTGAAGCATATTTAAACATTTATATTCTCTCAAAGGTTTGTTTAACCTATAGTATCACACTATTGATGTTTGTTGTTATTCCTTTCTTTTCTTCCGCTTTCCCTCGCCTCGACCTAATTGCTTAACTAGTTACTAGTTAAAGGATCATGAAGCGACACCGCATACTTAGTGTCAATGAACTAGTCATAAAATACTCTTCGCAATGCCCGAGGTTTCATGATGGTCGGACCATCGTAGCAAAAGTTAACTTTTTCCTTCTCGAAAACATGCGAACAAACCCAAGCAAAGGATGAACGGGTATTGCAAGAAGAATTTGATTAATTAGGACATGATCATCTCTTGATTTGACTAAAACCATACGGTGAAAGACTGAATTGTAATCTCCAATGTAATTAGGTATTTGAATTTATCGTCACAAGTACATGGAGGCTATAATTTTTTTTTTTTGGGTGTAGATTTTACTTCATATGCCATAAGTCCGTGATAGTTGCATCTATGACAATGATGTGTTTCAATTATTTAAACTTACAATTAATGCCCTCTACGCTATTATATATAGTATATGGCATATAATTAGTACTATCCATTTCGCAAACAAATACGAAGTTAACAAATATCATCGTAGAAAAATAAATTATCTCACAATATAAGATCCGCATATTTTTTTCGCTATTGGAATTTATAAGGATATCTAAGCCATATAAACATAAGTTTTAGTCTTGAAAAAATAAAAATAACATCATATATTTCCACAAACACATGTTTGATGACTTTTGACACTATGATATGAATAAGTTTTTATATGGAACAAAAAATCTACTCATCGAAGTAATACAAATAAGTTTTATATGGAATCAAAACTATGATATGTTCAACACATTACTATAATTTCCTAATAAGTAGATAATATTATTGCTATATACAAGAAATTAACTAAATATTTCCTCTTTGAAGCGCAATTGTGAATTTGCACGTGAAACAAGCGGTGTATGCATATGGTAAAACATATATTTTCTTAATTATTATTCTTAATTTATCGGTGACATGCCATTAATTGCTCATTCATTACTTATAACCGATCTTGGGCTCAAATTCTTCTCTTCTATAAAACCAAAAATATATGGACAACACCACAAGCCAAAATTGAAATGGCATTTAAAGTGTTGTTCCTAAGCATGATTTTGGTGTTAGTTTTTCCATGAAAATCAAAGGTGATGATGCCTCACATGTTATTCATGTGATTAACGCAATGGCGACATGAAGTTTCCCATCAACCTAGTTTTCTCTCTAGTGATGATAATGCAACGTACTACAATCAAGACGCAGGCGAGCAATATGATTTGAAGGTATACAACACAAAACTTAGAATAAATTGTAAATTTACAAAAGATGGAGGAGCAAAGACTGTGAATGTTCCTTTATACGATCCGTTGCGAGGACGAAGGCCGACCAAATATATATTGGAAGGTTGATTTATGTTAAAGTTTCTATAAGCTTTGACAATGTTGTTTATGATCAACAATTTTTTTACAAGAGAATAGGAATACATAATCAAATCTAATAAATTAAACTCATCAGAACGTATGTTACCAAATGTAAACCGCCCCCACCATGATATGATGATCATGCGTAATATACAATCAAGGTTATTCATATTATAAATTTTGATTCAATTGAAATCCTCCATCATGAATAAAAATTTATTATTATTGTTGTTATTGTTGTTGAATTGCACACTTGCTCAATACCCTATCACGTATAGTAGAGTACTCAAGCTCCGATCTATTAAACAGAGAGAGGCGTCTTACCAACTAAACTATGTTTCGTTGTCACTAATGTTGTTATTATTTTGGAAAGAATATTTTCAATCAACATACATATATAGATATTAACATCTATTGTACTTGGAATAAAATAATTTCCCCAATACTGCATCCGCCAAGCATACAATACAAATATAATCATGGTCAAACTAGGCAATATGTGGTTCGAAAACACACGATCAATTGATATGGCCAAATACAATTCAAGTATGGTATCTTCCATTTATACATGGCGGATATTTATACATAGTCCCCATTTTTCTGATTATAGCTCTTTATTTAAAAAATATCAATATAAACAAATGTATATTATTTTATCCTTATGATCCTCAATTATAACAAAAATTCATGACTCTTCAAGACAGTCCCTCCCTTCCCACCCCCCGAAAATATACAAGGAAAAATACGCTGCGGAAGCATGTGTTGGAATTTTGATTTTGTTTTTACTGTTGAAATATTTTGTTGCCAAACTTTGACCCTTTGCTTGTTTTTGTGTTTGTTATGATGAACTGAACTCATTACTCACGGTAGACTTTGGCTTTTGATGTTTTGAAATCGATATTGCTGTCATGATATCGAATTGATTGTGTGAACATGGATTGGGATTTATTTTTGATGCTCTGTATTTTTTTGTTTTGATCCAATATTGTATATAATGCCCTTGAATGTTGGTGAATCATGCTTTTGAACCGTTGGTAAATCATTATTGTTGTTGAAGCATATTTAAACATTTATATTCTCTCAAAGGTTTGTTTAACCTATAGTATCACACTATTGATGTTTGTTGTTATTCCTTTCTTTTCTTCCGCTTTCCCTCGCCGACCTAATTGCTTAACTAGTTACTAGTTAAAGGATCATGAAGCGACACCTACATACTTAGTGTCAATGAACTAGTCATAAAATACTCTTCGCAATGCCCGGGTTTCATGATGGTCGGACCATCGTAGCAAAAGTTAACTTTTTCCTTCTCGAAAACATGCGAACAAACACAAGCAAAGGATGAGCGGGGTATTGCAAGAAGAATTTGATTAATTAGGACATGATCATCTCTTGATTTGACTAAAACCATACAGTGAAAGACTGAATTGTAATCTCCAATGTAATTAGGTATTTGAATTTATGCGTCTCAAGTACATGGGCGCTAGAATTTTTTTTTTTTTGTGTAGATTATACTCATATGCCATAAGTCCGTGATAGTTGCATCTATGACAATGATGTGTTTCAATTATTTAAACTTACAATTAATGCCCTCTCCGCTATTATATATAGTATATGGCATATAATTAGTACTATCCATTTCGCAAACAAATCGAAAGTTAACAAATATCATCGTAGAAAAAATAAATTGTCTCACAATATAAGATCCGCATATTTTTTTCGCTATTGGGATTTATAAGGATATCTAAGCCATATAAACATAAGTTTTAGTCTTGAAAAATTAAAAATAACATCATATATTTCCACAAACACATGTTTGATGACTTTTGACACTATGATATGAATAAGTTTTATATGGAACAAAAAATCTACTCATCCAAGTAATACAAATAAGTTTTATATGGAATCAAAACTATGATATGTTCAACACATTACTATAATTTCCTAATAAGTAGATAATATTAATTCTATATACAAGAAATTAACTAAATATTTCCTCTTTGAAGCGCAATTGTGAATTTGCACGTGAAACAAGCAGTGTATGCATATGGTAAAACATATATTTTCTTAATTATTATTCTTAATTTATCAGGTGACATGCCATTAATTGCTCATTCATTACTTATGAACCGATCTTGGGCTCAAATTCTTCTCTTCTATAAAACCAAAAAATATATGGACAACACCACAAGCCAAAATTGAAATGGCATTTAAAGTGTTGTTCCTAAGCATGATTTTGGTGTTAGTTTTTCCATGAAAATCAAAGGTGATGATGCCTCACATGTTATTCATGTGATTAACGCATGGCGACATGAAGTTTCCCATCAACCTAGTTTTCTCTCTAGTGATGATAATGCAACGTACTACAATCAAGACGGCAGGCGAGCAATATGATTTGAAGGTATACAACACAAAACTTAGAATAAATTGTAAATTTACAAAAGATGGAGGAGCAAAGACGTGAATGTTCCTTTATACGATCCGTTATGAGACGAGGCCGACCAAATATATATTGGAAGGTTGACGATGTTAAAGTTTCTATAAGCTTTGACAATGTTGTTTATGATCAACAATTTTTTTACAAGAGAATAGGAATACATAATCAAATCTAATAAATTAGACTCATCAGAACGTATGTTACCAAATGTAAACCGCCCCACCATGATATGATGATCATGCAGAATATACAATCAAGGTTATTCATATTATAATTTTGGATTCAATTGAAATCCTCCATCATGAATAAAAATTTATTATTATTGTTGTTATTGTTGTTGAATTGCACACTTGCTCAATACCCTATCACGTATAGTAGAGTACTCAAGCTCCGATCTATTAAAACAGAGAGGCGTCTTTTACCAACTAAACTATGTTTCGTTGTCATTAATGTTGTTATTATTTTGGAAAGAATATTTTCAATCAACATACATATATAGATATTAACATCTATTGTACTTGGAATAAAATAATTTCCCCAATACTGCATCCGCCAAGCGTACGATACAAATATAATCATGGTCAAAACTAGGCAATATGTGGGTCGAAAACACACGATCAATTGATATGGCCAAATACAATTCAAGTATGGTATCTTCCATTTATACATGGCGGATATTTATACATAGTCCCCATTTTTCTGATTATAGCTCTTTATTTAAAAAATATCAATATAAACAAATGTATATTATTTTATCCTTATGATCCCTCAATTATAACAAAAAATTCATGACTCCTTCAAGACAGTCCCTCCCTTCCCACCCCAAAAATATACAAGGAAAAATACTGCATGGAAGCATGTGTTGGAATTTTGATTTTGTTTTACTGTTGAAATATTTTGTTGCCAAACTCGACCCTTTGCTTGGTTTTGTGTTTGTTATGATGAACTGAACTCATTACTCACGGTAGACTTTGGCTTTTGATGTTTTGAAATCGATATTGCTGTCATGATATCGAATTGATTGTGTGAACATGGATTGGGATTTATTTTGGATGCCCCGTATTTTTTGTTTTGATCCAATATTGTATATAATGCCCTCGAATGTTGGTGAATCATGCTTTTGAACCGCTGGTAAATCATTATTGTTGTTGAAGCATATTTAAACATTTATATTCTCTCAAAGGTTTGTTTAACCTATAGTATCACACTATTGATGTTTGTTGTTATTCTTTCTTTTCTTCCGCTTTCCCTCGCCGCGACCTAATTGCTTAACTAGTTACTAGTTAAAGGATCATGAAGCGACACCGCATACTTAGTGTCAATGAACTAGTCATAAAATACTCTTCGCAATGCCCGAGGTTTCATGATGGTCGGACCATCGTAGCAAAAGTTAACTTTTTCCTTCTCGAAAAACATGCGAACAAACCCAAGCAAAGGATGAACGGGTATTGCAAGAAGAATTTGATTAATTAGGACATGATCATCTCTTGATTTGACTAAAACCATACGGTGAAAGACTGAATTGTAATCTCAATGTAATTAGGTATTTGAATTTATCGTCACAAGTACATGGAGCGCTAGAATTTTTTTTTTTTTTCGGGTGTAGATTATACTTCATATGCCATAAGTCCGTGATAGTTGCATCTATGACAATGATGTGTTTCAATTATTTAAACTTACAATTAATGCCTCTCGCTATTATATATAGTATATGGCATATAATTAGTACTATCCATTTCGGCAAACAAATACGAAGTTAACAAATATCATCGTAGAAAAAATAAATTGTCTCACAATATAAGATCCGCATATTTTTTTCGCCATTGGAATTTATAAGGATATCTAAGCCATATAAACATAAGTTTTAGTCTTGAAAAAATAAAAATAACATCATATATTTCCACATACACATGTTTGATGACTTTTGACACTATGATATGAATAAGTTTTTATATGGAACAAAAAATCTACTCATCCAAGTAATACAAATAAGTTTTATATGGAATCAAAACTATGATATGTTCAACACATTACTATAATTTCCTAATAAGTAGATAATATTATTGCTATATACAAGAAATTAACTAAATATTTCCTCTTTGAAGCGCAATTGTGAATTTGCACGTGAAACAAGCGGTGTATGCATATGGTAAAACATATATTTTCTTAATTATTATTCTTAATTTATCAGGTGACATGCCATTAATTGCTCATTCATTACTTGCGAACCGATCTTGGGCTCAAATTCTTCTCTTCTATAAAACCAAAAAAATATATGGACAACACCACAAGCCAAAATTGAAATGGCATCTAAAGTGTTGTTCCTAAGCATGATTTTGGTGTTAGTTTTTTCCATGAAAATCAAAGGTGATGATGCCTCACATGTTATTCATGTGATTAACGCAGTGAGCGACATGAAGTTTCCCATCAACCTAGTTTTCTCTCCTAGTGATGATAATGCAACGTACTACAATCTGAAGACGGGCGAGCAATATGATTTGAAGGTATACAACACAAAACTTAGAATAAATTGTAAATTTACAAAAGATGGAGGAGCAAAGACGTGAATGTTCCTTTATACGATCCGTTATAGACGAAGGCCGACCAAATATATATTGGAAGGTTGACGATGTTAAAGTTTCTATAAGCTTTGACAATGTTGTTTATGATCAACAATTTTTTTTACAAGAGAATTGGAATACATAATCAAATCTAATAAATTAGACTCACTGTAACGTATGTTACCAAATGTAAACCGCCCCACCATGATATGATGATCATGCAGAATATACAATCAAGGTTATTCATATTATAAATTTTGGATTCAATTGAAATCCTCCATCATGAATAAAAATTTATTATTATTGTTGTTATTGTTGTTGAATTGCACACTTGCTCAATACCCTATCACGTATAGTAGAGTACTCAAGTCCGATCTATTAAACAGAGAGAAAGTTTTACCAACGAAACTATGTTTCGTTGTCATTAATGTTGTTATTATTTTTGGAAAGAATATTTTCAATCAACATACATATATAGATATTAACATCTATTGTACTTGGAATAAAATAATTTCCCCAATACTTGGCATCTGCCAAGCATACAATACAAATATAATCATGGTAAAAACTAGGCAATATGTGGGTCGAAAACACACGATCAATTGATATGGCCAAATACAATTCAAGTATGGTATCTTCCATTTATACATGGCGGATATTTATACATAGTCCCCATTTTTCCGATTATAGCTCTTTATTTAAAAAATATCAATATAAACAAATGTATATTATTTTATCCTTATGATCCCTCAATTATAACAAAAAATTCATGACTCCTTCAGTACAGTCCCCCTCCCCTTCCCACCCCCCGAAAATATACAAGGAAAAATACCCTGCGGAAGCATGTGTTGGAATTTTGATTTTGTTTTTACTGTTGAAATATTTTGTTGCCAAACTTTGACCCTTTGCTTGTTTTTGTGTTTGTTATGATGAACTGAACTCATTACTCACGGTAGACTTTGGCTTTTGATGTTTTGAAATCGATATTCTTTGTCATGATATCGAATTGATTGTGTGAACATGGATTGGGATTTATTTTGGATGCCCGTATTTTTTGTTTTGATCCAATATTGTATATAATGCCCTCGAATGTTGGTGAATCATGCTTTTGAACCGTTGGTAAATCATTATTGTTGTTGAAGCATATTTAAACATTTATATTCTCTCAAAGGTTTGTTTAACCTATAGTATCACACTATTGATGTTTGTTGTTATTCCTTTCTTTTCTTCCGCTTTTCCTCGCCGTGACCTAATTGCTTAACTAGTTACTAGTTAAAGGATCATGAAGCGACACCGCATACTTAGTGTCAATGAACTAGTCATAAAATACTCTTCGCAATGCCCGAGGTTTCATGATGGTCGGACCATCGTAGCAAAAGTTAACTTTTTCCTTCTCGAAAACATGCGAACAAACCTCAAGCAAAGGATGAACGGGTATTGCAAGAAGAATTTGATTAATTAGGACATGATCATCTCTTGATTTGACTAAAACCATATAGTGAAAGACTGAATTGTAATCTCCAATGTAATTAGGTATTTGAATTTATGCGTCACAAGTACATGGAGCGCTAGATTTTTTTTTTTTTTTTGGGTGTAGATTATACTTCATATGCCATAAGTCTGTGATAGTTGCATCTATGACAATGATGTGTTTCAATTATTTAAACTTACAATTAATGCCCTCTCTGCTATTATATATAGTATATGGCATATAATTAGTACTATCCATTTCTGGCAAACAAATACGAAAGTTAACAAATATCATCGTAGAAAAAATAAATTGTCTCACAATATAAGATCCGCATATTTTTTTCGCTATTGGAATTTATAAGGATATCTAAGCCATATAAACATAAGTTTTAGTCTTGAAAAAATAAAAATAACATCATATATTTCCACAAACACATGTTTGATGACTTTTGACACTATGATATGAATAAGTTTTTATATGGAACAAAAAATCTACTCATCTCAAGTAATACAAATAAGTTTTATATGGAATCAAAACTATGATATGTTCAACGATTACTATAATTTCCTAATAAGTAGATAATATTATTGCTATATACAAGAAATTAACTAAATATTTCCTCTTTGAAGCGCAATTGTGAATTTGCACGTGAAACAAGCGGTGTATGCATATGGTAAAACATATATTTTCTTAATTATTATTCTTAATTTATCGGTGACATGCCATTAATTGCTCATTCATTACTTATGAACCGATCTTGGGCTCAAATTCTTCTCTTCTATAAAACCAAAGAAATATATGGACAACACCACAAGGCAAAAATTGAAATGGCATTTAAAGTGTTGTTCCTAAGCATGATTTTGGTGTTAGTTTTTTCCATGAAAATCAAAGGTGATGATGCCTCACATGTTATTCATGTGATTAACGCAATGAGCTGACATGAAGTTTCCTATCAACCTAGTTTTCTCTCTAGTGATTATAATGCAACGTACTACAATCTGAAGACGGGCGAGCAATATTATTTGAAGGTATACAACACAAAACTTAGAATAAATTGTAAATTTACAAAAGATGGAGGAGCAAAGACTGTGAATGTTCCCTTATACGATCCGTTATAGACGAAGGCCGACCAAATATATATTGGAAGGTTGACGATGTTAAAGTTTCTATCAGCTTTGACAATGTTGTTTATGATCAACAATTTTTTTTTACAAGAGAATAGGAATAAATAATCAAATCTAATAAATTAGACTCACTGTAACGTATGTTACCAAATGTAAACCGCCCCACCATGATATGATGATCATGCAGAATATACAATCAAGGTTATTCATATTATAAATTTTGGATTCAATTGAAATCCTCCATCATGAATAAAAATTTAATATTATTGTTGTTATTGTTGTTGAATTGCACACTTGCTCAATACCCTATCACGTATAGTAGAGTACTCGAAGCTCCGATCTATTGAACAGAGATGAAGTGTCTTACCAACTAAACTGTGTTTCGTTGTCATTATTGTTGTTATTTTTTTTGGAAAGAATATTTTCAATCTACATAAACATATAGATCTTAACATCTATTGTACTTGGAATAAAATAATTTCCCCAATACTGCATCCGCCACATACAATACAAATATAATCATGGTCAAAACTAGGCAATATGTGGGTCGAAAACACACGATCAATTGCTATGGCCAAATACAATTCAAGTATGGTATCTTCCATTTATACATGGCGGATATTTATACATAGTCCCCATTTTTCCGATTATAGCTCTTTATTTAAAAATATCAATATAAACAAATGTATATTATTTTATCCTTATGATCCTCAATTATAACAAAAATTCATGACTCCTTCAAGATAGCCCTCCCTTCCCACCCCGAAATATATGAGGAAAAATACGCTCCGAAGCATGTGTTGGAATTTTGATTTTGTTTTTACTGTTGAAATATTTTGTTGCCAAACTTTGACCCTTTGCTTGTTTTTGTGTTTGTTATGATGAACTGAACTCATTACTCACGGTAGACTTTGGCTTTTGATGTTTTGAAATCGATATTGCTGTCATGATATCGAATTGATTGTGTGAACATGGATTGGGATTTATTTTGGATGCCCCGTATTTTTTGTTTTGATCCAATATTGTATATAATGCCTCGAATGTTGGTGAATCATGCTTTTGAACCGTTGGTAAATCATTATTGTTGTTGAAGCATATTTAAACATTTATATTCTCTCAAAGGTTTGTTTAACCTATAGTATCACACTATTGATGTTTGTTGTTATTCCTTTCTTTTCTTCCGCTTTCCCTCGCCGTGACCTAATTGCTTAACTAGTTACTAGTTAAAGGATCATGAAGCGACACCGCATACTTAGTGTCAATGAACTAGTCATAAAATACTCTTCGCAATGCCCGAGGTTTCATGATGGTCGGACCATCGTAGCAAAAGTTAACTTTTTCCTTCTCGAAAAACATGCGAACAAACTCAAGCAAAGGATGAGCGGGGTATTGCAAGAAGAATTTGATTAATTAGGACATGATCATCTCTTGATTTGACTAAAACCATATAGTGAAAGACTGAATTGTAATCTCCAATGTAATTAGGTATTTGAATTTATGCGTCACAAGTACATGGAGCGCTAGATTTTTTATTTTTTTTTTGGGTGTAGATTATACTTCATATGCCATAAGTCTGTGATAGTTGCATCTATGACAATGATGTGTTTCAATTATTTAAACTTACAATTAATGCCCTCTCTGCTATTATATATAGTATATGGCATATAATTAGTACTATCCATTTCTGGCAAACAAATACGAAAGTTAACAAATATCATCGTAGAAAAAATAAATTGTCTCACAATATAAGATCCGCATATTTTTTCGCTATTGAATTTATAAGGATATCTAAGCCATATAAACATAAGTTTTAGTCTTGAAAAAATAAAAATAACATCATATATTTCCACAAACACATGTTTGATGACTTTTGACACTATGATATGAATAAGTTTTTATATGGAACAAAAAAATCTACTCATCTGAAGTAATACAAATAAGTTTTATATGGAATCAAAACTATGATATGTTCAACACATTACTATAATTTCCTAATAAGTAGATAATATTATTGCTATATACAAGAAATTAACTAAATATTTCCTCTTTGAAGCACAATTGTGAATTTGCACGTGAAACAAGCGGTGTATGCATATGGTAAAACATATATTTTCTTAATTATTATTCTTAATTTATCGGTGACATGCCATTAATTGCTCATTCATTACTTATGAACCGATCTTGGGCTCAAATTCTTCTTCTATAAAACCAAAGAAATATATGGACAACACCACAAGGCAAAATTGAAATGGCATTTAAAGTGTTGTTCCTAAGCATGATTTTGGTGTTAGTTTTTCCATGAAAATCAAAGGTGATGATGCCTCACATGTTATTCATGTGATTAACGATGATGACACATGAAGTTTCCTATCAACCTAGTTTTCTCCTAGTGATTATAATGCAACGTACTACAATCAAGAGGCAGGCGAGCAATATTATTTGAAGGTATACAACACAAAACTTAGAATAAATTGTAAATTTACAAAGATGGAGGAGCAAAGACGTGAATGTTCCCTTATACGATCCGTTATAGACGAAGGCCGACCAAATATATATTGGAAGGTTGACGATGTTAAAGTTTCTATCGGCTTTGACAATGTTGTTTATGATCAACAATTTTTTTTACAAGAGAATAGGAATAAATAATCAAATCTAATAAATTAGACTCATCAGAACGTATGTTACCAAATGTAAACCGCCCCACCATGATATGATGATCATGCGAGAATATACAATCAAGGTTATTCATATTATAAATTTTGGATTCAATTGAAATCCTCCATCATGAATAAAAATTTAATATTATTGTTGTTATTGTTGTTGAATTGCACACTTGCTCAATACCTATCACGATAGTAGAGTACTCAAGCTCCGATCTATTAAACAGAGAGAAGCGTCTTACCAACTAAACTATGTTTCGTTGTCATTAATGTTGTTATTATTTTGGAAAGAATATTTTCAATCAACATACATATATAGATATTAACATCTATTGTACTTGGAATAAAATAATTTCCCCAATACTGCATCCGCCAACATACAATACAAATATAATCATGGTCAAAACTATGCAATATATGGGTCGAAAACACACGATCAATTGCTCAGGCCAAATACAATCCAAGTATGGTATCTTCCATTTATACATTGCTGATTTTTATACATAGTCCCCATTTTTCTGATTATAGCTCTTTATTTAAAAAAATATATAAATATATATAAATGTATATTATTTTATCCTTATGATCGTCCAATTATAACAAAAATTCATGACTCCTTCAAGACAGCCCTCCCTTCCCACCCCGAAAATATACAAGGAAAATATCATGCGGAGCATGTGTTGGAATTCGATTTTGTTTTTACTGTTGAAATATTTTGTTGCCAAACTTTGACCCTTTGCTTGTTTTGTGTTTGTTATGATGAACTCAACTCATTACTCACGGTAGACTTTGGCTTTTGATGTTTTGAAATCGATATTGCTGTCATGATATCGAATTGATTGTGTGAACATGGATTGGGATTTATTTTGGATGCCCTGTATTTTTTTGTTTTGATCCAATATTGTATATAATGCCCTTGAATGTTGGTGAATCATGCTTTTGAACCGTTGGTAAATCATTATTGTTGTTGAAGCATATTTAAACATTTATATTCTCTCAAAGGTTTGTTTAACCTATAGTATCACACTATTGATGTTTGTTGTTATTCCTTTCTTTTCTTCCGTTTTCCCCTCGCCGTGACCTAATTGCTTAACTAGTTACTAGTTAAAGGATCATGAAGCGACACCTGCATACTTAGTGTCAATGAACTAGTCATAAAATACTCTTCGCAATGCCCGAGGTTTCATGATGGTCGGACCATCGTAGCAAAAAGTTAACTTTTTTCCTTCTCGAAAAACATGCGAACAAACCTGAAGCAAAGGATGAACGGGGTATTGCAAGAAGAATTTGATTAATTAGGACATGATCATCTCTTGATTTGACTAAAACCATATAGTGAAAGACTGAATTGTAATCTCCAATGTAATTAGGTATTTGAATTTATGCGTCACATGTACATGGAGCGCTAGATTTTTTTTTTTTTTTGGTTGTAGATTATACTTCATATGCCATAAGTCTGTGATAGTTGCATCTATGACAATGATGTGTTTCAATTATTTAAACTTACAATTAATTCCCTCTCTGCTATTATATATAGTATATGGCATATAATTAGTACTATCCATTTCTGGCAAACAAATACGAAAGTTAACAAATATCATCGTAGAAAAAATAAATTATCTCACAATATAAGATCCGCATATTTTTTTCGCTATTGAATTTATAAGGATATCTAAGCCATATAAACATAAGTTTTAGTCTTGAAAAATAAAATAACATCATATATTTCCACAAACACATGTTTGATGACTTTTGACACTATGGTATGAATATGTCACAGCCCCACAATCCTAAGTACGGATTAAGAGGGACTATAACTCTAAACAGGGATAAAATGCAGGGAGACTCTTTTTAACAATAAACGTAATACATACGACAAGTATGTTCTTGGACTATAGTACATAATTTAAGTTCTAGCAGCGGAAGACATGTGATATGTACATATGACGATGTACAATCAAGGTATAAAACATTTCAAACGACAATAATCCTATTGCTCAACACCGCTCCATCCATCATCCGCTCAACTTTGCATTTTTAAAACAACATGCATGGTCGAGTACAAGAATGCACTCGATGGACTCATGCCAAAATATTTTATCATTTGAAGATTACATCGCCACATCATGGTAAGACACAAGGGTTTTAGTTGAAAATGCCTTGTGCTTACTAAAGCATTTTATCAGTTCATAAAAATCATCGCCTGGCCAGGCATTTTTCTTGGTGTGTATGATCCATATCCCTTAACATCCTTTCATCATATCATCATAGTCGAACTTCGTGAAGGAGGCCTCCCTCTACGACGCCGTGACCGGCCGTGAATTGTCCTTACAGCACACAGTCACCTTAGTGTACACGTTAATCCTAGCCAGGTATTGTCCTTCCGGCATAGGATCCGATATCGATTTTCATTCATAAGTTGGGAGCGACCCAACAACATTCATAACATTTCATAACATCTCATAACATCTCATAACATCTCATGGATAGGATACAATACACAAAACGTAAACATTTTGGCAGGTAATCATGTAAACATTTTTATCAACAGTTGAAATAAGCATCGTAAATAAATATTTCAAAAGCATTTTATTTTTGAGTAGAGTAAAGCCCACCGGACTACCCGGATCATAGATTGCCTTAATCCCATTTCTTGGTTGTAAGTCCTAGCTTTAGCCTATCTATTCTTGGCCTTGAGGTTTTGGGTGGAAAAATCCATTGGGTCTTAGAACCCATATTTCTACTTTAGTGTATATCATGGTATGATATACACTCGATTGACCATGTGGTAGCACCTAGTCAAATATTTCACGTTAAGGTATGCTTTATTGAAAATATCGTATCATGATGTTTTATCATAATTAGTACATCTTATAATGCTCTATCGCACCTTGCGACATAACATAATGAATGCATCGATTAATAGCATGTTAGTCACATAAGGCATACTTCATAGGGTTTCCAACACTTAGTCAAATTTTAAGTGTTTAATTTCAGCAAAATAGCTTGAAATAACCCAAGTGGCAAACTTTGACGATTCATAACTCTCGAGTTAGAATACGTATGGCCACACAAAGATACATTCTGAAACCTCTAAACATATGCTACAAGTTCTAAGAAGGAATTAAATCCAAAAGAGTCGTGGTTCTGGAGATATAGGGTCTCAAAGTGGGCAACTCAAACTGACTTCTATACTTAGAAAAATTTTCAGAATTTTCAGTTTTAGCTTAACGACGAGGGTTTTTATGAGGCTCGTAACTTTTGACTCGCAATGCCAAAATGGCTGCAGGCTACCAATTTAGAAACCTTGTAACAAGTACTACATATGTCATGAAGACCATACTGGAAAATATCTAACTCATCGAGAAATACATAAGTCCAAAGTTGACTAGTTGGAAATGGACAGTTCCCAGTAGGTGACTTTGGGTCGATGAAAGGTATACCTATAAAACTTGGTTTGGGATTAAACTTTCCAGATCATAACTAGACATGGTGAGGAACATTTCTTATGAAGAAACCCAAGTCCAAATCGGACTACAAATGGCTTGAACATCTCACGTAAAAGTCATACTCGAACAGCCTATTAACATAGAAATTTTCTAAGGCAGTTTGTCCAAAAAGGCTTACTGAAATGCGTCAACTTTAAAAATTCACCGTGAGTTCATTATAAGGAATCTGGAAATGCAACCAATCATATTCAAAATCCACTTAAGTCTAGTTTAATCCAGAAAAAGCCTCACTCTATGATTCACAATAGATTGGGAGATAAAAATATTTTACCACAAGCTATCACTCCCGTGACAATTTTGTGCAGTTAGCTTGTAAAATCTGGAATAAATAGTAAATATTTTTAGAAAATTCTGCAAATTTACAGGAATCTTCTAGACATGCTGAATTATGTTTCTTCCAAATTTTAGAGTTTTATCATTAGCCAAAATTAAAACGAAAGCCACGCACTATGGGTGATAAACACGGAGATTTCGCAGATTTGTGCAGTGTTTTTGATAAATAAAAATAAAATATCAAATCAAGTTGGATGGACTTGAAATTTTACAGAGGCATACTAGACACATATAGTTTCAACATATCAAAAATTCACAATCATCGGATGTAATACCCCGATTATTTAAACGCCTAATTACGATATTAATTTCAGTAAATTAGAATATTATTATAATAATTTGATTAATAATTTATCGAATAACGATTTCGATTATTTTGGAATAATAAATTCCTATGTGCAATTCACGAATTAATGTGAATTGAGAACTACGAATCGTAACGATTTCAACCAGATTAATTCTACGTCGATTACGTATCGATATTTATAGGCTCGTGACATTTTCTAAGTTTTTAAGCTTAGAATTTAATTCCATTATTATTGGAATTATTTAATAAAGTGATTATAGTTTTATTACGACCATTTTGAGATGAGTCGATATTTAAACGTTTGAGACGTTTCAAACGTTAACGTTTTGAGATGACTTGAGAATCAAGTCTATCGATCAAGGAATTATGATATTTAAATTCCTATGATTATTTTATATAGTTGAAATAGTATTTAGCATTGAATTAATGCTAGAAATTTTGGAATTATATTGTTGATTATTTATGATTCTCGAAAACCCTAAATCGAGAATTAGGCTTTTCTACCTATGGATTGATTCCAATAAATTTTCCTATAATATAAATTATCATCTAAAACATATATTATGATATATATGTATAATTAGCATGAAAAATTAAATATTAGCACATAAGGAATGAAAATAGCCGTGAGCTATTTAGTGTACCCATATTTACGTGTGTTTTGCTACACATGGTAATAATATGTGATCAAGTAATGAACAAGTGGATCAAATTGGGAAAGAGCCGAATTGTTTGACTTTTGAGACACCTTGATGATGTATTAAACAATTTGGGATAGAGTGTAATATCTTTGTACATGCAAGAAACATCAAATCTGAAAATTTTCTTCTCCCCTCTACAGTGGGCGACGGCTTGTGTGCAAGCATGATACAAAGCTTTGTTTTGTTTAATTGTTTCTCCCAAAAACTTTTAATAAAGCTTTGCATGTAGTTAATGAATGTAAGAGATATTATTTTTGCATGACATCAACATTTGACTAATTTGTGTTCATTTGTGAGAGAGAGAACCGAGAGGGTCTGTGTGTGTGTCTTGCAATTTGTTTTAAATTGCCTAAGTATATATATACTTATTCACTAGACCACAGAACACTTCACACTTAAAAACACTTTGCTTCTTCTTTTCTCTCTTTCATTCTGCCGAGAGCTTTCTTAAGAAAACCCAAGGCATTTTCTTCATTTCCATCTCCATAGCTTGAGCTCTAATCATCCTACACCAAATCAATACCGTTAACGAGGTTAGAAATCGAATGAGTTTCGATTATACCCTAAGTTTTTAATCTTCTAATGGTTAGATTTAATTTTCAAGCATGTGTTCTTAAGCATGAATTATGCTAAGCATGATACTTGTTCATTAAATATGTGTAGTATGATTTTATGTAAGCATATATCATGTTTAAAAATTGATTCAAGCATGCTATGAATTTATTTCCTAAGTACCGAAAATTTTCTTGAAGGTTTTGAGTATGAATTAATGATATATGATATAGTAGGAGCTTGTTGTGATTTATTGGAAATTTAAAGAATTCCTATGCTATATTGTTAAAACTACCGAAAATATATGGAAAATTGTAAGTTGTTGTACAATTTTAATTTAAGAAATGTTATGACATAATATTGATCTAGGACATCAAATATGTGCTACATGATTTTATCAAGAATTTTAGAAATTATTTGCTCACAAATGTTCAAAATGCCGTGAGCTCTCAAGCATGAATTCATGAGGATTTAGTTGATTTTAGTAAATACTTTGATGAAATATTGTTATACTATAGTGTTTAAGTATTGTGTAAATTAATTAGAATTAAATAAAATGTTTGGTTTGAGTGGGATGAAACCGTGACCTTGAACAATATAATTATTAATGTAGAAATTTAATATGATGGACTTTAGGTTATAGTTATGTTATAAATTAAGGTTAGAGCCTTCTATGATTTAATTATAATTTTAGGATGTTATTTGATAATTTTGGGAATTTTCTAGACCTATATAGTGATATAGGTGAGTTCCAAAATTTTCTATAGTGATATTAATGATCATAGTGTAAAATAATACACTATGTGATTTTAGGAAAATTTTGAAACAAGTTTGAAATTATAGCTCATAACCGTGAGCTATAGTGTTTTTATTAAGGATTTTAAATCCTTTTTAATCAAGATAATAATATATTATATGTCTAGAAATTAATTTAGACATATTAAAAATTTTCGAGAATTATTAAACATAGAATATTATGTTTATTTACTTAAACGTTATATTAAATAACGTTAAAAGCGTAAATAATGCTTAATGCATTAAAAGAATAATATTGAAAGAAAATATTAATCAAAATTTTCGATTTGCGTGAAAAATCGAAGATTAAAACTTTTCGAAAAGAAATCGATTGAAAATCGATTTATACTGAATTTAGATAATAAAATATGAATTATTAATGAAATTATAAGAAAAGTCAAAATGGTTGACTTTCAAATCGACGACAAATACGCTCGAAAATACGCTAATACGTGTTAAACGATTATTTATATAGATAATCTCATTAGTGAGAAAAGATTTCATAATTGAAATCCTTGCATCGAAAAACGTGTAAATACGTTAAACGTTTAACCTAAAGGGTTAAAATAAAATAATTGAACATATCTCGAAGTACGAGAATTATTTTATTGAAATACGCGTTGAAACGACGTATTAAAATTTATTAAGACTTCGAATTATTATATTATTTGTCAAAGTTGAATAAACTTTGAATTTCTCGAAAAGCGTGCCAACATACTAAACGTAAATTTTGCGTAAGGTGGGACGGAAAGCTCACAAGCAACGAGAAAAGAACGCGTGTCGAGAATCGACGTTCAAAAGTAGAGGTGGGCTTTACTATACTCAAACTGGTAGAATTTACCAAATGATTTATTTATGATGCTTTATTGCAAGCAAATATTTATGAACTGATTTATTTAATTACCTGCCCAAAATGTTTATGTTTTATGTATGTATCCAATCCATGATTGTTGATGCATAATGTTGGGTAGCCCCCACTTTATGGCATGCTTGAATTCGTATTCTTGGAAGTACCCCCAAGAATGATGGAGAATTCGTATCCCGTGCCGAGATGGCCGGATTTTGTGCACCGATTATTTGTGATTTGTGTCTTTGAAAGGGTGCTCGGTTGGTCACGGCGTCTGTGAGAGAGGCCTCCTCCAAACAGTAGGAATTGTTGTGAATGATTGATTGTGGTGGATGTGGATCATACATACGTGGAAAATGCTTGGCCAAGCGATATTTATTGAAAATGACAGAAAATATTTAGTAAGCACGAGTATTTCAAATCAAAACCTCGTGTGTTACTGTGATGGGGCAGAGTAATTCAAACTGTGATAAATTATTTTGGCATGAGCCACTGAGTGCATTATTTGTACTCAGCCCTGCATATTTGTTTTTTTTTAAATGTGCAGATTGAGCTGGTGATGGTGATGGAGCGGAGATGTTGAGTGGTCAGGGACCTTCTTGTATTTATTATGTTTGAAAGAAAGAACCCTTGGGTGCATATCGTCATATATGCATTCACATGCTTTCCGCTGCATATTCTGAATGTTTTGTATGTTATTATGACAGTTATATCTGTCTGAATTATCGAACCTACTGTTAAAGGAACTTGTAGCCTTTACTTCTGTATATGACTTTTGCCTTGTAAATAAGGTTTGATTATTAAAGTTCGATAAATGTCATTTTGAAATCTTTCGATTATTCTTATAAATTGTTTGGTAATCACTGTTCCAAGCTCCAGCCTCTCTAATCATCATTCGATTAGAGCGGTCAGGACAGAGTGGTATCGAGCGCAATTGCTCTCTCAACCTAAAATTTTCTTTCAAAAGTTAAGTCTAGATCGAGTCACTAGACTTCTAGAAATCATCTCGACTACGCCAACACTCCATCACATCCAATTTCAACCGAAAAAGGTAAATTATTTTCTCCTCTTTGAAAAAGAAAAAGTTTGAGATTTATGAATTTGAGTTGTTGTCGATAGAATATTATCGACAAATGATTTATGATTTGTGTCGATAGAACATTATCGACAAATGATTTGTGTTGATAGAACATTATCGACAAATGAAATGAGAAAGGTTGTAAATAACCATGATTATTTATTTATTAATGATTGAAAATTTTTCGCAAGAAATGCGTATGTTTAAAACGAACTATGTTCGTCATATTTAAAATATTTATTCATCATTTCTCAATGTTGATTTTGATTAATGCCTATGTCATCCCGAATGGAACATAGACGTAATAAGATGCATGATCCCTCTTTGAAAAGAACATAGACGGACACATGTATGAACTATTCTCCTCTTCTTTCGAGAACAAAAGAATCGAGCTCAAATTGAAAAGCTAAGGCTTTCCACCTCGTTTGAAGTCAACCCAGAGTTTACCTCGACTCGGCTGACCAGTTGAGCGCCTCGGCATTGCGCGACCTCAATTGATTCACCCTGGCACCGACCTGGGCGTTTACTTGGTGTCAACCTCGACATCCACTTCGAGTTCGAAGATTTCATCTCGGCAAGGGCGAGCTGCTTCGCGCAGTGATTTTATTTTAGTCCGATCTCCTTCGTTCGGACTCCAATATGCGCATGGTTTTCGTCCACATACTCCTAACACACTGTACTATATTTCTTATGAAGGACTGAACTCTCGATTCCTTCTCCAAAATTCTCTAGAGTCAGTACAGTTCACCTCGGCCATTTCACCTCGGCAAGGGTGAACTACTTCGCGCAGTGATTTTATTTTGATCCGATCTCCTTCGTTCGGACTCCAATTTGCGCATGGTTTTCGTCCACATACTTCTAACACACTGTACTATATTTCTTATGAAGGACCGAACTCTTGATTCCTTCTCCAAAATTCACTAGAGTCAGTACAGTTCACCTCGGCCGTTTAACCCTGGCCATTTCACCCGGCAAGGGTGAACTGCTTCACGCAGTGATTTTATTTTGATCCGATCTCCTTCATTCGACTCCAATTTGCATGGTTTTCGCCCACATACTTCTAACACACTGTACTATATTTCTTATGAAGGACCGAACTTTTGATTCCTTCTCAAAAATTCACTAGAGTCAGTACAGTTCACCTCGGCCGTTTAACCCTGGCCATTTCACCCCGGCAAGGGCGAGCTGCTTCGCGCAGTGATTTTATTTTGGTCCGATCTCCTTCATTCGGACTCCGATTTGCGCATGGTTTTCGCCCACATACTCCTAACACACTGTACTATATTTCTTATGAAGGACCGAACTCTTGATTCCTTCTCTAAAATGCACCAGAGTCAGTACAGTTTCACCCCGGAAATTTTTTTTCTCACCTCGGCGTTGACTCGGTCAAACTTTCACCTCGTCGGCACCTCGCCTCGGCACTTCTGCCTCGGCACTTCGGCCTCGGCACTTCCGCCTCGGCACTTCTGCCTCGGCACTTTCGCCTCGGCACTTCACCTCGGCACTTCCGCCTCGGCTCTTCGGCCTCGGCTCTTCGGCCTCGGCACCTCGCCTCGGCAGCTTCGCCTCGGCACTCGCCTCGGCACCTCAGCCTCGGCAGCACCTCGCCTCGGCACACCTCGCCTCGGCTCTTGACCTCGGCACCTCGCCTCGGCTCTTGACCTCGGCACCTCGCCTCGGCAGCCGCCTCGGCTCTTGCCCGCACCTCGCCTCGCCTCGCAGCTCGCCTCGCACCGCCTCGCCGCCTCGGCAGCTCGGCCTCGGCGTTCGTCCTCGGCACCTCGGCGTCAGGCGAACTGCTTCGCAGTGATTTTGTTTTGGCCAGTTCTCCTTCGTTTGAACTCCGATTTACTGAACGGTTTTCGCCACGCACTCCTAACGCAATTTACTTTATTTGTTATGATGGATCGAACCCTGATTCCTTCTCCAAAATTCACGAGAATCAGTACAGTCCACCCCGGACAGTTTACCTCGGCATAGGCAAACTGCTTCGTGCAGTGATTTTGTTTTGGTCCGCTCTCCTTCGCTTGGACCCGATTTGCGTATGGTTTTCCCTACGCACTTCTAACGGACTGTAATATATTTCTTATGAAGGAAGATCCCTGTTTCCTTTTCCAGAATCGCGAGAGCCAGCAGAAGCTAGCTCATAGTTTTATAGAACTAAAATTTAGTTATATGATAAGATTTTTTTTATGCTGCTAGATAATATGTTTCCTAGTATGGTAGGAAAGCTACAACGTGCGTTGTATATGAGAACAATTTCCATATAACAATTATCTGTTTATCAGATGTGTTTGGATTGTTTATCTGCTTTATAGACCTGTCCAGTTATCCTATTTGCTTAGATGCGTTAAGTTTATTTTTTTATCTATGCATCGGTTATCTTTATTTAGTTGTCTTATGCTCGTTTGTCTGTGGCAGATGGCCAGGACTCGACATACCACTAGACGGAGGCTTGGACCGAGTGCCACCCCTACAGAGATCATTCATAGGTACCGCGAGTACCAGATATGCTGGGGAGATGATCTTGGAGAGTTTCTCATGCACTACCTTCGTCATTGGAAGGAGGCGCACGAGTATGGAGTGACGGACTTCGATGGCGTGGCGCCTTCGATGCGGCTACCGATCGACCGGGAAGACTATGCACGGAGATATCGGAGATTACATCTTCCGATATGGTGGTGACTACGACCGACAGCGATCTACCGAGATTTGTGAGCCACCCGACCCACGCCTTTAGTATCACGGGTAGCCCCGAGAGACCGCACTCCTCCGAGGGAATATACATGGCGTGACGAGTCACCGGAGTGGCTCTACTTGGAGGTTCCTCGAGTGGTTGATCCCGTGATTCCGAGAGATTTGGAAGCAGGTGACCGACCTGCTCATGTGACCGTCTCGGCCCAGAGCATTGGGGATGCCAGTGTTTCCATTGTCGATTGACACCCCATACACCCACCGCTTCCTATCTTGCCGCTTATGACAGCCAAGCATCACCGCCAAATGAGCCGTACCGACAGACGGCCAGGATGAGGGTCTCTGATGATCGTGATGACTTCAGTCCGATCCGCGACATTCCTATGGTTGGGGATGACGGAGCAGGACCGTCCAGAGTGCGCCGCCGTGAGGACGACTCGGACGATGATTCGGATGATGACTCCGATGACGATTCAGACGATGAGGAGGATCCTGAGGAGGATCAGTATGATGATGAGTGATACACCTGTTGATCTGTTTAGCTAGGTTTTAGTCCGTATGTATATAGTCCAGTATGTGTGTAGGTTGCTTTTGTGTTTTTAAAAGGGAAGTGAACTTTGTATTTTGTATTATCTTGTAATCCCATATGTTGTTCGATGCGGTTAAGCTTTTGAGATGCCATCTATTGTACATTATCCCTTTGTATTAACTGCTTGTACTGAATAGTCCTCCTCGAGGCACAAATTTTCCGATGTATATATGATAACCTCAAGCGGCTTTTATGCGTAAATGATATTGTGATGAATAGCTTGGTTTAAAGTCGCTTTAAAAGAAATTGTATGATGATATTATATATGTTAATTGTGAAAATGATTTTCAATATTTATCAGATGTTTAAACAATGTAATGCCGCCAAGACGGGATCCTGCACAAAGAGGTAGGGGAAGGGGAAGAGGTAGAGGTAGAGGCAGAGGAAGAATTCATGTACCAGAACCTGCGAATATACCCCAACCACCACCACCTCCACCCGATCGTAGGATCGAGGAATTATTTCTTTGACAGAACCCACCATCCTTTGATGGAAAAGGGAGCCCAGATAATGCCGAGCAATGGATAAGGGCTATGGAAAGGATATTTGATTTTCTTCGATGCACAACACAGGAACGGCTGTCCTGTATTACCTTTCAACTGACAGGACCTGCCGACTTTTGGTGGGAAGCCCGACGAAAGATTTTACAGCAGGATCACATGAATGAGTTCACTTGGGAAGAATTTAAAGAGGAACTGTATGAGAAATACGTTCCGAAAAGTTATCGAAAAAGGAAAGAACAAGAATTTTATAATCTGAAACAGGAAAAGATGTCCGTAACAGATTATGATCGCACTTTCTGCGATATGTCCCGATATGCCCCTGATCAGGTGAATACGGATATGAAGATGGCAGAAAAGTTTAGGTCTGGATTGAGGTCAGAGATAAGAATGTCTCTAGCCAGTCATGGAGATCTGACTTACACCGAAGCTCTCGGACGAGCTTTGGACATCGAGGCAGCCATGCCAGAAGAGAAGACAAATCAAACCCAGACACAAAATACAGGGGACAAAGGAAAGAGAAAGTGGGAAGGAAATTTTAGTAACATTAACCGGGGAAGTTTTGGTAATACGAATAACAAACGGCCGTGGCACGGAAACACGGTACCACAAGGGCAGGGATGGAAAAAGCGCAGTCTTTTCCCCTCCGATGGGAGGACCACAAGAGCAGTAAGGACAACTCGCCCAAAGTGCCGGTTTCATAAAGGAGTTTGCCATCTGGTAAATTGCTTTAAGTGCGGAATGAAGGGACATTACGCGAATAGTTGCCCTGGGATACGCACGGGGACAGTGGGAAGGCCAAATCAGCCTGGCAATGCCCAACCCCTCAAGGCTATCCAGCCACCAACAACCGCAAAGAACAACCGCCACAACAACAAAGGGCGGCAGCCAACAACAACAAGAACGACAACCACCGCGAGCGGCGTAATCGCAGCAGACGCCAACAAAGCCAGCCACAAAGAAATCAACGGAGACAAGCGCCTGTCACCCCTCACTGCTCAAGCCGAGCATATGCTCGCACCGAGGCAATGAACAAAACCAGGAAACCTGCGGTATGGGAACACTTCTCAACGCACTGTTATACTTTTGTTCGACACGGAGCATCACATTCTTTTGTAGCAAGAACATGTGTAGATCTATTGAACTTAGATCCGAGAAAGCAAACCAGATATGAACATCTCTTCACCTATAGGAGGGATTATGATCATACTCATATTTGCTCAAACCTAGAGTTGAACTTAGATCACTTAAGGTTCGACGAATAACTTAAACATAATACCCATGGGTGATGTAGATATAATTTTGGGAATGGATTGGTTGGCTGAAAATCATGCTACAATCTCGTAAAGAAAGGAAAATTTCATTCCATTTTCCTCGAAAAGAAACTACAAGCTTTACTAATCGGTATGGGAAAGAAAATTCGATTATATCCGCTGTCAAGGCAGGAGTATGATAAACAAGAAAGGATGCCATGCATTTCTTGTTTATTTGAACGGAGAAGATCGAACAACGATAAAAGTTGAAGATGTAGAGATTGTACGAGAATTTTCGGATGTTTTTCCGAAAATCTACCAGATTACCTCCGATGAACAACCGAGTTTACCATCGACTTGAACCCGGATCGGCTCCAAAGGTCAAAGGCACCGCATCGAATGGCTCCAAAGAACCGGAAGAGTTGAAAATCCAAATCCAAGAGCTGTTGGACCTAGGTTTTATCGCACCTAGTGTTTCGCCTGGGCAGCACCTGTTATTTGTAAAGAAAAAGATGGTTCCTTGAGGATGTGTATAGATTATCGAGAACCGAACAAATGACGCCAAAAACAAGTATCCACTTCAAGGATAGATGACTTGTTTGATCGCTAAGAGGTGCTAGCGTGTTCTCAAAATCGACCTCAAGTCGCTATCACCAACTTAAAGTGCGGCTAAAGATGTATCAAAGATCGCTTTCCGAACGAGATACGGCCACTATGAATTTATAGTTGTGCCATTCGGATCGACCAATGCGCCGGCAAGATTCATGGATCTCATGAATAGGGTGTTCCATCCATTTTAGACAAATTTATCTTAGTCTTCATAGATGACATCCTCATCTATTCAAAGGATGAAGACGAACACAAGGAACACCTCCTGACAAGATCGCAAACTTTGAGAATGAACAACTTTTGCTAAATTTAGCAAATGTGAATTTTGGTGAAGGAAGTAATGTTCCTTGGACACATTGTGTCACCAAGGATTAAAGTTGATCCGCCAAAGTAGAAGCGATCCAAGAATGGAAATCGCCGAGGACACAAAATGAAATTAGAAGTTTCGATTGGCGGTGTTACTATCAAGATTCATCAAGGATTCTCGAAGATAGCAAGACCAATAACCCAACTACTCGTAAAAGGAATTAAATTCACATGGATCATGAGTGTGAGGCGAGTTTCAGACGCTCAAGGAAAAGTTAACCATCGCCTCAGACAGCGCCCGTAGCGTATAAAGAATACGTGGTCTATACAGATGCTTCCAAAATGGATTAGGCGTGTGTTAATGCAAAATGGAAAAGTGATAGCCTATGCATCTCGACAATTGAGACCGCATGAGTTGAATTACCCAACTCATGATCCGAACTAGCAGCAGAGTGCATGCCTTAAAGATATGGAGACATCATCTCTACGGAGTAAGATGTGAAATCTTTACCGATCACAAAAGTTTGAAATACTTTTTCGAGCGAGAGATCTAAACATGAGACAAAGAAGATGGCTCGAATTGGTAAAAGACTACGATCGTGGTATAAACTATCACCCGGCAAAGCGAATGTTGTAGCCGATGCCTCGAGTCGTAAGAGTCAAAGCAAATTGGGATGTCTCTCACAAATGAAGAAAAACTCATCAAGAGTTTGAAATGATGAAGATTGAATTGATTGAACAACCAGAGACGATCACGAGTTGTATTGCTACACTCACTTTGACGTCTGACGAAGGAAAAGAATCATCAAGGACAAAGGATGGAGGAAAAGTTAGAAAAGCAAGAGCCAAGGTAAGGACGGAAGGATCAAGAATTTTCAAGAAGACCAGATAATGCTTTATTATTTGAAGGAAGGTTGTGTATCCTGCACAACAACGATCTTCTAATGAAATCATGAGTGAAGCTCATGACACACCTTATACAAATTCCCATCCAGAAGTACAAAATGTACCAAGACTTGAAGAAAAAGTTCGGTGGGAAGGTATGAAAAGAGACATAGCCTCTTTTGTGAAGCTACTGCCTTGCTTGTCGCCAGTAAAAGCATTACACCAACGTCCTTACGAAAGCTACAGCCTTTGGCAATACCCGAGTGGAAATGGGAAGATATAGCTATGGATTTTGTTACGGGTTTACCAAAGTCTAAAAGAGGGAACACTGCTATATGGGTAGTAGTGGATAGACTCACCAAATGTGCACATTTTCTGCCAATTCAGATTACCCACGGTCCGATAAGCTAGCCCAAATTGACGTAAATGAAATTGTACCGCATGGAGTACCGAAACTATCACATCCGATAGAGATTCAAAATTTACTTCAAGATTCGGACTAGCTTGCAAAAGAATTGGGCACGAAATTAAATTTCAAACAACTTTTCACCCTCAAACCGATGGACATCGGAAAGGACGATCCAAACACTCGAAGATATGTTGAGAACTGTAGTTTTGGATCGAGGTGCAAAATGGGAAGAGGTTTTACCTCTCATCGAATTTGCCTACAACAATAGCTATCAAGCGACGATCGATATGGCCCCGTATGAAGCCTTATATGGAAGAAAATGCCGATCACCGCTTTACTGGGATGAAGTGGGTGAAAGAAGAATCTTAGGGCTCGACGCTATAAAGGCGAGATGATTGAGATCGTCGCCAAATTAGCAAAGAATAAAAGAAGCTCAAGATAGATGTAAATCTTACGCTGATACGCCGGGGTCGAGCTACATTTTGAAAATGGAGATAAAGTCTTTTTGAAGGTCTCTCCATCTAAAGGAATTATAAGGTTTGGAGTAAAAGGAAAGTTAAGACCCCGTTTTATTGGACCTTATGAAATCCTAGAAAGAATAGGCCCAGTTGCCTATAGGTTGGCTCTTCCGCCAAGTCTGGAAAACGTACACAATGTTTTTCATGTATCACAACTCAGAAAGTACGTGTACGATCCGAAGCATGTGATCCATCAAGATGACGTGATCCTCAATCCAGATATGAGCTATAATGAGGAACCTACGGCTATTCTAGACCACAAGGTTCAGAAATTGAGAAACAAATCTATTCCACTAGTCAAAGTGCTGTGGAAGCATCATGGACAAGAGGAAGCCACGTGGGAGCTTGAGGACGCAATGAAAGAAAAATACCCCGATCTCTTCTGAGGTATGTAAATTTCGGGACGAAATTTCTTTAAGGGGGGTGGAATGTAATACCCCGATTATTTAAACGCCTAATTACGATATTAATTTCAGTAAATTAGAATATTATTATAATAATTTGATTAATAATTTATCGAATAACGATTTCGATTATTTTGGAATAATAAATTCCTATGTGCAATTCACTAATTAATGTGAATTGAGAACTACGAACGCGTAACGATTTCAATCAGATTAATTCTACGCCGACACGTATCGATATTTATAGGCTCGTGACATTTTCTAAGTTTTTGCTTAGAATTTAATTCCATTATTATTGGAATTATTTAATAAAGTGATTATAGTTTTATTACGACCATTTTGAGATGAGTCGATATTTAAACGTTGAGACGCTTCAAACGTTAACGTTTTGAGATGACTTGAGAATCAAGTTCATCGATCAAGGAATTATGATATTTAAATTCCTATGATTATTTTATATAGTTGAAATAGTATTTAGCATTGAATTAATGCTAGAAATTTTGGAATTATATTGTTGATTATTTATGATTCTCGAAACCCTAAATCGAGAATTGTGCTTTTCTACCCATGGATTGATTCCAATAAATTTTCCTATAATATAAATTATCATCTAAAACATATATTATGATATATATGTATAATTAGCATGAAAAATTAAATGTTAGCACATAAGGAATGAAAATAGCCGTGAGCTATTTAGTGTACCCATATTTACGTGTGTTTTGCTACACATGGTAATAATATGTGATCAAGTAATGAACAAGTGGATCAAATTGAGAAAGAGCCGAATTGTTTGACTTTTGAGACACCTTGATGATGTATTAAACAATTTGGGATAGAGTGTAATATCTTTGTACATGCAAGAAACATCAAATCTGAAAATTTTCTTCTCCCCTCTACAGTGGGCGACGGCTTGTGTGCAAGCATGATACAAAGCTTTGTTTTGTTTAATTGTTTCTCCCAAAAACTTTTAATAAAGCTTTGCATGTAGTTAATGAATGTAAGAGATATTATTTTTGCATGACATCAACATTTGACTAATTTGTGTTCATTTGTGAGAGAGAGAACCGAGAGGGTCTGTGTGTGTGTCTTGCAATTTGTTTTAAATTGCCTAAGTATATATATACTTATTCACTAGACCACAGAACACTTCACACTTAAAAACACTTTGCTTCTTCTTTTCTCTCTTTCATTCTGCCGAGAGCTTTCTTAAGAAAACCCAAGGCATTTTCTTCATTTCCATCTCCATAGCTTGAGCTCTAATCATCCTACACCAAATCAATACCGTTAACGAGGTTAGAAATCGAATGAGTTTCGATTATACCCTAAGTTTTTAATCTTCTAATGGTTAGATTTAATTTTCAAGCATGTGTTCTTAAGCATGAATTATGCTAAGCATGATACTTGTTCATTAAATATGTGTAGTATGATTTTATGTAAGCATATATCATGTTTAAAAATTGATTCAAGCATGCTATGAATTTATTTCCTAAGTCCAAAATTTTCTTGAAGGTTTTGAGTATGAATTAATGATATATGATATAGTAGGAGCTTGTTGTGATTTATTGGAAATTTAAAGAATTCCTATGCTATATTGTTAAAACTACCGAAATATATGGAAAATTGTAAGTTGTTGTACAATTTTAATTTAAGAAATGTTATGACATAATATTGATCTAGGACATCAAATATGTGCTACATGATTTTATCAAGAATTTTAGAAATTATTTGCTCACAAATGTTCAAAATGCCGTGAGCTCTCAAGCATGAATTCATGAGGATTTAGTTGATTTTAGTAAATACTTTGATGAAATATTGTTATACTATAGTGTTTAAGTATTGTGTAAATTAATTAGAATTAAATAAAAATGTTTGGTTTGAGTGGGGATGAAACCGTGACCTTGAACAATATAATTATTAATGTAGAAATTTAATATGATGGACTTTAGGTTATAGTTATGTTATAAATTAAGGTTAGAGCCTTCTATGATTTAATTATAATTTTAGGATGTTATTTGATAATTTTGGGAATTTTGAGACCTATATAGTGATATAGGTGAGTTCCAAAATTTTCTATAGTGATATTAATGATCATAGTGTAAAATAATACACTATGTGATTTTAGGAAAATTTTTGAAACAAGTTTGAAATTATAGCTCATAACCGTGAGCTATAGTGTTTTTATTAAGGATTTTAAATCCTTTTTAATCAAGATAATAATATATTATATGTCTAGAAATTAATTTAGACATATTAAAATTTTTAGAGAATTATTAAACATAGAATATTATGTTTATGACGAAACGTTATATTAAATAACGTTAAGCGTAAATAATGCTTAATGCATTAAAGAATAATATTGAAAGAAAATATTAATCAAAATTTTCGATTTATGTGAAAATCGAAGATTAAAACTTTCGAAAAGAAATCGATTGAAAATCGATTTATCTTAATTTAGATAATAAAATATGAATTATTAATGAAATTATAAGAAAAGTCAAAATGGTTGACTTTCGAAATTGACGATAAAAATCGTTCGAAAATACGCTAATCGTGTTAAGCGTATTATTTATATAGGATAATCTCATTAGTGAGAAAAGATTTCATAATTGAAATCCTTGCATCGAAAAACGTAAATACGTTAAACGTTTAACCTAAAGGGTTAAAATAAAATAATTGAACATATCTCGAAGTACGAGAATTATTTTATTGAAATACGCGTTGAAACGACGTATTAAAATTTATTAAGACTTCGAATTATTATATTATTTGTCAAAGTTGAATAAACTTTGAATTTCTCGAAAAGCGTGCCAACATACTAAACGTAAATTTTGCGTAAAGGTGGGACGTGAAAGCTCATAAGCAACGAAGAAAAGAGCAGCGTGTCGAGAATCGACGTTCAAAAGTAGAGGTGGGCTTTACTATATTCAAACTGGTAGAATTTACCAAATGATTTATTTATGATGCTTTATTGCAAGCAAATATTTATGAACTGATTTATTTAATTACCTGCCCAAAATGTTTATGTTTTATGTATGTATCGATCCATGATTGTTGATGCATAATGTTGGGTAGCCCCCTTTATGGCATGCTTGAATTCGTATTCTTGGAAGTACCCCAAGAATGATGGAGAATTCGTATCTGTGCCGAGATAGCTGGATTTTGTGCACCGATTATTTGTATTTGTGTCTTTGAAAGGGTGCTCGGCGGTCGCGGCGTCTGTGAGAGGAGGCCTCCTCTCAGTAGCGAATGTTGTGAATGATTGATTGTGGTGGATGTGGATCATACATCGTGGAAAATGCTTGCCAAGCGATATTTATTGAAAATGACGAAAATATTTAGTAAGCACGAGTATTTCAAATCAAAACCTCGTGTATTCTTGTGATGGGGCGAGTAATTCAAACCGTGATAAATTATTTTGGCATGAGCCATTGAGTGCATTATTTGTACTCGACCACCGCATATTGTTTTTAAATGTGCGATTGAGTGATGATGGTGATGGGCGGAGATGTTGAGTGGTCGGGACCTTCTTGTATTTATTATGTTTGAAAGAAAGAACCGCTTGGTGCATATCGTCGTATATGCATTCACATGCTTTCATTGCATATTACGAATGTTTTGTATGTTATTATGACGATTATATCATGCGAATTATCGAACCTCTTGTTAAAGGAACTTGTAGCCTTTATCACGTATATGACTTTTGCCTTGTAAATAAGGTTTGATTATTAAAGTTCGATAAATGTCATTTGAAATCTTTCGATTATTCTTATAAATTGTTTGGTAATCAACATTCCAGCTCGATTCTCTCTAATCATCATTTGGATTAGGCGGTGTAACAGTGGTATCGAGGCGCAATACTCTGAACCTAAAATTTTCTTTCAAAGTTAAGTCTAGATTGAGTCACTAGACTTCAGAAATCATCGACTACGCTCGACACTCCATCACATCCATTTCAATAGGGAAAAAGGTAAATTATTTTCTCCTCTTTGAAAAAGAAAAAGTTTGAGATTTATGAATTTGAGTTGTTGTCGATAGAATATTATCGACAAATGATTTATGATTTGTGTCGATAGAACATTATCGACAAATGATTTGTGTTGATAGAACATTATCGACAAATGAAATGAGAAAGGTTGTAAATAACCATGATT
The DNA here is from genome assembly GCA_036937905.1 of Salvia rosmarinus. Classification (NCBI taxonomy): domain Eukaryota; kingdom Viridiplantae; phylum Streptophyta; class Magnoliopsida; order Lamiales; family Lamiaceae; genus Salvia; species Salvia rosmarinus. Next base: position 126,641 of record JAODLM010000644.1, read on the forward strand.
ATTTATTTATTAATGATTGAAAATTTTTACAAGAAATGCGTATGTTTAAAGCGAACTATGTTCGTCATATTTAAAATATTTATTCATCATTTCTCAATGTTGATTTTGATTAATGCCTATGTCATCCCGAATGGAACATAGGCGTAATAAGATGCATGATCCTCTTTGAAAAGAACATAGGCGGACACATGTATGAACTATTCTCCTCTTCTTTCGAGAACAAAGAATCGAGCTCAAATTGAAAAGCTAAGGCTTTCCACCTCGTTTGAAGTCAACCCGAGTTTACCTCGACTCGGCTGACCAGTTGGCGCCTCGGCATTGCGCGACCTCAATTGATTCACCACAGCACCGACCTGGGCGTTTACTTAGTGTCAACCTCGACATCCACTTCGAGTTGAAGATTTCATCTCGGCAAGGCGAGCTGCTTCACGCAGTGATTTTATTTTAGTCCGATCTCCTTCGTTCGGACTCCAATTTGCGCATGGTTTTCGTCCACATACTCCTAACACACTGTACTATATTTCTTATGAAGGACTGAACTCTCGATTCCTTCTCCAAAATTCTCTAGAGTCAGTACAGTTCACCTCGGCCATTTCACCTCGGCAAGGGTGAACTACTTCGCGCAGTGATTTTATTTTGATCCGATCTCCTTCGTTCGGACTCCAATTTGCGCATGGTTTTCGTCCACATACTTCTAACACACTGTACTATATTTCTTATGAAGGACCGAACTTTTGATTCCTTCTCAAAAATTCACTAGAGTCAGTACAGTTCACCTCGGCCGTTTAACCTGGCCATTTCACCCGGCAGGCGAGCTGCTTGCGCAGTGATTTTATTTTGGTCCGATCTCCTTCATTCGGACTCCGATTTGCGCATGGTTTTCGCCCACATACTTCTAACACACTGTACTATATTTCTTATGAAGGACCGAACTTTTGATTCCTTCTCAAAAATTCACTAGAGTCAGTACAGTTCACCTCGGCCGTTTAACCCTGGCCATTTCACCCCGGCAAGGGCGAGCTGCTTCGCGCAGTGATTTTATTTTGGTCCGATCTCCTTCATTCGGACTCCGATTTGCGCATGGTTTTCGCCCACATACTCCTAACACACTGTACTATATTTCTTATGAAGGACCGAACTCTTGATTCCTTCTCTAAAATGCACCAGAGTCAGTACAGTTTCACCCGGAAATTTTTTCTCACCTCGGCGTTGACTCGGTCAAACTTTCACCTCGTCGGCACCTCGCCTCGGCACTTCGCCTCGGCACTTGACCTCGGCACTTCCGCCTCGGCACTTCTGCCTCGGCACTTCGCCTCGGCACTTCACCTCGGCACTTCCGCCTCGGCTCTTGACCTCGGCTCTTGACCTCGGCACCTCGCCTCGGCAGCTTCGCCTCGGCTCTTGACCTCGGCACCTCGCCTCGGCAGCACCTCGCCTCGGCAGCACCTCGCCTCGGCAGCACCTCGCCTCAGCTCTTCGGCCTCGGCACCTCGCCTCGGCTCTTCGGCCTCGGCACCTCGCCTCGGCAGCTTCGCCTCGGCTCTTCGGCTTCGGCCTCGGCGCCTCGCCTCGCCTCGGCACTTCGCCTCGGCAGCTCGCCTCGGCACCTCGCCTCGGCAGCTCGGCCTCGGCGTTCGTCCTCGGCACCTCGGCGTCAGGCGAACTGCTTCGTGCAGTGATTTTGTTTTGGCCAGTTCTCCTTCGTTTGAACTCCGATTTACGAACGGTTTTCGCCTACGTACTCCTAACGCAATTTACTTTATTTGTTATGATGGATCGAACCCCTGATTCCTTCTCCAAAATTCACGAGAATCAGTACAGTCCACCCCGGACAGTTTACCTCGGCATAGGCAAACTGCTTCGTGCAGTGATTTTGTTTTGGTCCGTTCTCCTTCGTTTGGACTCCGATTTGCGTATGGTTTTCTCCTACGTACTTCTAACGGACTGTAATATATTTCTTATGAAGGGAAGATCCCCTGTTTCCTTTTCCAGAAATCGCGAGAGCCAGCAGAAGCTAGCTCATAGTTTTATAGAACTAGAATTTAGTTATATGATAAGATTTTTTTTATGCTGCTAGATAATATGTTTCCTAGTATGGTAGGAAAGCTACAACGTCGTTGTATATGAGAACAATTTCCATATAACAATTATCATTTTATCGAGATGTGTTTGGATTGTTTATACGCTTTATAGACTGTCCGATTATCTATTTGCTTAGATGCGTTAAGTTTATTTTTTATCTATGCATCGGTTATCTTTATTTAGTTGTCTTATGCTCGTTTATGCGTGGCGAGATGGCGAGGACTCGACATACCACTAGACGGAGGCTTGGACCGAGTGCCACCCCTACAGAGATCATTCATAGGTACCGCGAGTACGAGATATGCTGGGGAGATGATCTTGGAGAGTTTCTCATACCTACCTTCGTCATTGGAAGGGCGCTGCAGTATGGGTGGCGGACTTGATGGCGTAAGCGTCTTCGATGCGGCTACCGATTGTCTGGGAAGACTATGCACGGGAGATATCGGGAGATTACATCTTCCGATATGGTGGTGACTACGACCTGATAGCAGATCTACCGAGATTTGTGAGCCACCTGACCTACGTCTTTAGTATCTACGGGGTAGCCAGGAGGACCGTACCTCCTCCTCAGGAATATACATGGCGTGACGAGTCACCGGGTGGCTCTACTTGGAGGTTCCTCGGTGGTTGATCCGTGATTCAGAGATTTGGGCGGTGACCGACTGCTCATGTGACCAGGCGTCTCGGCCCGAGCATTAGGGATGCCGGTGTTTCCCATTGTCGATTGGACACCCCATACACCCACCGCTTCCTATCTTGCCGCCTATGGCGGTACGGCACGCCAACGTGAGCCGTCTTAAACAGAGCGGCGGGATGAGGTCTCGATGATCGTGATGACTTGATCCGATCCGCGACATTCCTATGGTTGGGGATGACGGGCGGGACCGTCAGTGCGCCCGCCGTGAGGGCGACTCGGACGATGATTCGGATGATGACTCCGATGACGATTCAAGACGATGAGGAGGATCTGGAGGAGGATCGTTATGATGATGAGTGATACACCGGTTGATCTGTTTAGCTAGGTTTTAGTCGTATGTATATAGTCCAGTATGTGTGTAGGTTGCTTTTGTGTTTTAAAAGGAAGTGAACTTTGTATTTTGTATTATCTTGTAATCCGTATGTTGTTCGATGCGGGTTAAGCTTTTGAGATGCCATCTATTGTACATTATCCCTTTTGTATTAACTGTTTGTACAGAATAGTCCTCCTCGAGGCACAAATTTTCTGATGTATATATGATAACCCCGAAGCGGGCTTTTGCGGCAGAAATGATATTGTGATGAATAGCTTGGTTTAAAGCTGCTTTACAAAAGAAATTGTATGATGATATTATATATGTTAATTGTGAAAATGATTTTCAATATTTATTGTATGTTTAAACAACAGAATGCCGCCAAGGCGGGATCTGCACAAAGAGGTAGGGGAAGGGAAGAGGTAGAGGTAGGCGGAGGAAGAATTCATGTGCGGAACACGCGAATATACCCCAACCACCACCACCTCCACCGATCGTGGGATCGAGGAATTATTTCTTTGTGAGAACCCACCATCCTTTGATGGAAAAGGAGCCAGATAATGCCGAGCAATGGATAAGGGCTATGGAAAGGATATTTGATTTTCTTGATGCACAACACGAGGCAGGCATCTGTATTACCTTTCAGCGACGGGACACCCCGACTTTTGGTGGGAAGCTTGAGCGAAAGATTTTGACGAGGATCACATGAATGAGTTCACTTGGGAAGAATTTAAAGAGGAGCGTATGAAATACGTTCGAAAAGTTATCGAAAAGGAAAGAACAAGAATTTTATAATCGAAGCAGGAAAAGATGTAAGTAACAGTTATGATCGCACTTCTGCGATATGTCGATATGCCCCGATCGGTGAATACGGATATGAAGATGGCGAGAAAAGTTTAGAGTGCGGATTGAGGTCGAGAGATAAGAATGTCTCTAGCCGGTCATGGAGATCGACTTACAGAAGCTCTCGGACGAGCTTTGGACATCGAGCGACCATGCGGAAGAGAGACAAATCAAACCCGGACACAAAATCGGGGGACAAGGAAGAGAAAGTGGGAAGAAATTTTAGTAACATTAGCAGGGAAGTTTGGTGTCTGAATAACAAGCGGCCGTGGCTACGCACACGGTACCACAAGGCGAGGGGATGGAAAAAGCGGTCTTTTCACTCCGATGGGAGGACCACAAGCGAGCGAGACAACTCCTTGCCCAAAGTGCCAGTTTCATAAAGGAGTTTGCCGTCGGTAAATTGCTTTAAGTGCGGAATGAAGGGACATTCGCGAATAGTTGCCACAGGATACGCCGCGGGGGCGGTGGGAAGGCGAATCGGCTGGCAATGCCCAACCCCTCAAGGCTATCGGTTTCGGCCTCAGCGCGGCAACAACCGCCACAACAACGGTGGCGGCCCTCAACAACAACAGCAGCGACAACCACCGCGGCGTGTCGGCGGCGGCGCCAGCGCGGCGAGCCAAAGCAAAATCAGCGAGCGGGCGCCCGTCGGCCTCGGCCGGCTCAAGCGAGCATATGCTGCACGGAGGCAAAATGAACAAAACCGAGAAACACGGCGGTATGGGAACACTTCTCAGCGTACATGTTATACTTTTGTTCGATCACGGAGCATCACATTCTTTTGTAGCAAGAACATGTGTAGATCTATTGGAACTTAGATGCGAGAAAGCAAACCGAGGATATGAACATCTCTTCACCTATAGGAGGATTATGGTATTACTCATATTTGCTCAAACCTAGAGTTGAACTTAGGATCACTTAAGGTTACGACGAATAACTTAAACATAATACCCATGGGTGATGTAGATATAATTTTGGGAATGGATTGGTTGGCTGAAAATCATGCTACAATCCTGTGTAAAGAAAGGAAAATTTCATTCCATTTTCCTGGAAAAGAAACTACAAGCTTTTACGGAATCAGTATGGGAAAGAAAATTCCGATTATATCATGTTGAAGGCGGAAGTATGATAAACAAGAAAGGATGCCATGCATTTCTTGTTTATTTGAACGGAGAAAGATCGAACAACGATAAAAGTTGAAGATGTAGAGATTGTCGAGAATTTTCGGATGTTTTCACGAAAATCTACGGGATTACCTCGATGAACAAGCTGGGTTTACCATTGACTTGGAACCGGATCGGCTCGATGTCAAAGGCACCGTGCCGAATAGCTCGAAAGAAGCTGGAAGAGTTGAAAATCCAAATCCAAGAGCTGTTGGACCTAGGTTTTATCGAGACTAGTGTTTCGCCTTGAGAGCACGGTGTTATTTGTAAAGAAAAAGATGGTTCCTTGAGGATGTGTATAGATTATCGAGGCGAACAAAATGGCGCTCAAAACAAGTATCCACTTCCAAGGATAGATGACTTGTTTGATCGACTAAGAGGAGCTAGTGATCGCTCCTTTTCACACGTAAAAGTGTAAGTATGGGGTGGCGAGTATCGTATCCACGGAGATTGTATCACGAAAACATAGAAGCTAGCTCAGCGATTATTCATCATTATTCGAAGCACGGATAAAGGGTGAGAGGTTTTGGGGCTTGAATTTAATCAAAGCAAAGGTAACAAACAAGAATATAAAACAAGCGATAAAATCACGAAAGATGATTTATAAAGAAAGACTAACCACTAGGGATGCACCAATCCTATCCTGACGATGTTTATCACGCTTGTACTAACCGTTTTAATCCGACAAGGCGGAAGATCACATATATAACCAACAACTTGATTCACGACAATTGCGGCGATTGATTACTAATTTTCCTATCACGATTCGTCTCTGAGGAAAATAAGCAACTCCAAACGGATCACTAAGAATATGCTTCCTACGAATGTCCTATCTCGATTCACGACTCGAGGCTTATTAGGTATCATGCATTCAAGATCGATTGACAATTAATCTGATTCGTCGTTAGCGGCGACTAGATATGCATCAAGATTGATTAGAAATCAACACATATAAATAAGCACTATGAATCATGAATCATGCACGGAAGGTAAATAGCGAAAGCGAACTCACAACATATAGGATCGAATCATGCAAACCACAGGTTAGAATAGAAAACTAGCCGGACATAATAAGCGGAACGAAAAACGAATTAACCATAAAAGCGAAATTAAATTGATAAAACCCGTAGGAAGCGTCGGATGAACAATTGGTTGGGCTTGAATCAATCCCAAGCAAGCGAGCGGAAAATAAAGGAAAGCGATCGGACAAAACGTTCCGATCGATAGCGAAACTATAAACTAAACTAGAATAGCGTAAAACAATACTCGAATTAAACTAAGCGAAGACTAAAGCTTAAAGAATGTAAGCGAGGAAAAGCGAAGAAAATAAGGTGCGGGCGTGATTGGGGGCTCACGGGGCGCGAGGGTGTTGCCATATATAGGCACACCCCAAACCCTAATTTTCTTCGCCGCGCCGTCTCGCGACCACCCTTCGCGGTCGCTAGGTGTGGTCGCGAGGTAATCTCGCGGCGCCTTCGCCATGATGCGCCTCTGCGCTCGCTTGTGTACCTCGCGACGACTAGCGGTCGCTAGCCATACTCAGTGGTCGCGAAATCGTCGATGGCTTTCTCGCTGGGCCGCTTCGCGGGTGCGTTCTCGCGGTCGCGGTCTTACGGGTTGACAGCGTGTTTCCTAGCGGCCGACCTAGCGATCGCTAGGCTGGTCGCTAGAAACACGCCGAGATGTATGTTTTGGCTCGTGCGTGTTCGCTTGCTTCGATTTTAACATATAGACCTACACAACACCAAAAGAACACCCAAGGCGGTGTCTTCTAAAAATAGATAAAACATTAGGAATCGATAAATGGCAGCATTAAGCGAGCTAAACTCGTCTTCAAATATCAGCGTAAGCGTGTAAAATGCGCGTTTATCAAACCCCCAAACTTAAAGCATTGTTTGTCCTCAAACAAAAGCGAAACGAAAGGCAGACGAAGATCAGCGAGCATAGCAAAGAGGATAATCATTCTAGGCCTCGGAAAAATATAAGCGCTCAAAACATTAGCGCGCATGGCGGCGTTGTGACTCAACACAAACAACCATCGAGGGCAAAACTCATTTATTTCAACCCTCACAAAGGCATGTGCGTAATATATAGGATACACTCAAACTCATAAAGAAATTAAGGGCGTGTATACACTCAGCGATCAATGCAATGCAACGTCTTACCATAGGCTTGCCGTTTTCTAATCTCCACCGCGTCAAATGTGTTCAAATAAGGATCAAAGAGGTCTTTTGATAGGTTATCTTGTAGGCACATTGGTTAAGGTAGGATAATATATAGCTAAGTGACTCAAAAATATTCCAAGCACCCCATTTATGCTTTTAAACACATATGGACTTTGTCCATTTTCTCTTCTTTCCCAGCGTGCTAAATCGGCGTTTTATGCCTCATAAGGTACCTATACTTTGATTAACGACCCTTTATGCTCAACACTCATAGTGAACTTATCATTTTTCTTTTCTTTTCTTTTCTAGAGCTTATAGGGTTTAATTTTTCACGAACAAGGTACTATTCTTCACCACGGATGTATTTTCTAAAATAAACTTTTCTCGTCATACTACATCAAAATTTCAACCTTTTGATTCCCATATCCATCCTCACCTCCTATCGTCCGGTTAATCGAAAAGCGTCTAATAAAGGCTCAAAGAAGGTGACAAATGGTATATATCATCGGGTTAGTGTTTGGGTGAATATGTGGTTAACAAAGATGGCCTTTTATCCTTTCCAATTGAAACACATCTGCGGTCTCGACACGAAACACGGCAAGTTCTAGAAGATAATCACATGCATGATATCACACAATTAAAGGAAGTATCAAGATATGTATCTGATGAAGCTCAAGTCTCACGGGTTAAGCAAATGGTGAAAAACAACAAGCTAAGCCATCTCGTCATTCATGCGTCATTTTCTAACATATCATGTGCACTATCATTAAATTTCACAAAAATTTTCTATCGTCATTGGCCACATGGATTAACACACTTCACTTAACTCGTTGATCGGCGGACACTAAAGCGAAAAGAAAAAGCAGAGATCGACACAAAAAAACAACACAAGCGAAAACAAAAACAAAACATGAAAACAAAAACAAAGCGTTGGGTTACCTCCCAACAAGTGCTTACTTTAACGTCTTTAGCTAGACCATCACTAACCTCGTCAATCGGCATTTTAGTAGCACTTGACATCTTTCCCGACTTGTGGAACCTTCTAAACTTCGCATTCACGGATGACCACCGGTATGGAAGTGGCCACTGAAACTTGAATGATACACTCGGGTTCCATGCAGGGTCCACTTCTTTCTTCTCACGGCTTCCTCAATCGGTCAGTACCCTCTAAATGCGGGGCGTGAGCAGCGATGCTTGATTATGATCGAGCAACAATCTTCCGGCTTCCCAGCGTCGGGTTGCTTGATGGCGTCGTATATGGAAATTTTGAGCTCCTCATCGTTAACCGAAGCGTGAGGTTTCCTTCTGCACATCAATCAGCATACGACCAGTTGCTAGAAAAGGTCTACCAAGGATTAGCGGTTGTTGTTTGAATTGGGAATATCGAGAATAACAAAGTCGGCGGGAAAAACAAAATCCGAATTCTTACCAACACGTCTTGACGATACCTTTTGGATATGTGACCGATCGGTCACCATCATCGATGAGATCTTAGTCGGCTTCATCTTCCAAGGTGTAGCGGTTGAAAACGTTCAATGGCATCAGTTGATGCTCGCCCCAAATCGCATAAGACATTTGGGAAAATCGCTCGGCGATCTCGCTCTCTAGCGTGAAACCGCGGGATCATACGCTTGAGGGAGCTTCCTTTGCAAGACGGCCTTTGCACTCTTCGGATAGGAAATTTTCTCAAATTTCCCAAGTTTCTTCTTCTTGGCAAGCGCGTCTTTTAAGAACTTCATGTAGCGGCATGTTTATGCAACGCTTCAAAGAGAGGCAAATTTATCTCAACTTTCGAAATACCTCTTTGAAGCGAGCAAATTCCTCGTCATATTTCGACTTGACAAGTCGACTCGGAAGCAGGGCCGGAGGAATGTGCGTGCGAGTTTAGCCTCAGGGTGTGCCTCGCGGTCGACCTCGCGATCGTTGGGATGGTCGCGAGGTATCTTCTTGTGGCGATCTTCGTCTTCGGCGTGCGAGCTTGCGGTGTGGCTTTCATGACTGGGTCGCTTCATGACTGCTGCAGCTGATTTCATGATCGGGTTCGCGAAGCCTGGAACATTCGCGAACAACTCTACGCGCCGGGATACTTGGGTGGCTCGCGGTCGGATCTTGGGCGCCTTCGCGTCATGGCGTCTGTGAGCAAAATTCATGATGGCTCGCGATCGGGCTCATGATCATGACTCGATCGCGAGTTTGCGTCGAGAATGTTTTCTTGCTCTTCTTTCTCGGTGGGGCTCGGGTAGGCTCGTCCGCTTCCTCGCCCCGAATGGCGAGCATTGACTCTTCGGGTTCACTCCAGTATTACTCGGAAATTGGCCCGTCTTTTGTAGTGCATTCACATGCGGCAATTTGACCGATTTGAGCTTCAACGTCTTTATGTGCTTCCCCATTGTCATAGTCGACTCAAGTGATTTATCTTACGCGGTCTTTGCGATGAGCGAATTCGATTCGTGGCCAATTGTTGGTTGCTTACAACCAACTGCTGCATCATATCTTGAGACTTGGCTTCTCGGCTCTTGAATTGAATTCGACTATTGAAACTGCTTGAAGGTTGTTGGAAATTCGAATGACTCCTCGATTGATGTGGTGGCGTTTTACGTCTCAATCGACTTTTCAAAAGAGTGAACTTCTTCATGAGGTCGTCATACTTGAATCACTCTCAACGGTTGCTTTGAATGATGGCGTTCTCTCCGTTGGCCATTGATAGCTGTTGGCGACCATCTCTTCTGTCTGACTTGCCTCGTCCAGTCGGTTCAATAGGCATCCCCCAGCGACGCATCCACCATACTCCTCGTCGCCATATCGGTCCACCGTAGAATCGAGTGATTTGTTGCTCCTTGGAGAACCCATTTTGTGGACATCGTCTCGATAGACCTCTGAATCTCTCCCGTACCTCGAATAATGATTAGTCGTGGTTACGGCAAAATGAGAGATTTCGTGATGATCTTCTGCGCTTTCGCCCGTGGAAAGTATTTGAAAGAAACTTCTCACAAGTTTACCCAAGTGTCGATGCTGACTCGGTCCAAACTCTTGAACCAATCTTCGCTTTGGTCACAAGACGAAACCGAACATGCGATCCGGATTGTGTCTTGTGGCACCCCATTCTGTTTGATGGTGTCACAAATGTCGAAACGTCTCGAGATGCGCATTGGTCTTCGTGACTCCTCCCCAAGCCGCTCTCCTTGGACCATCTTGATCGGGGCGGTTTGAGCTCGAAATTATTGCATCTACGTGCGGGCTAACCGCCTCCTTGGGCTGATCGGTGGGATGTCGGTACATGTGGTTCGAGGTCTTTCCTCCGGGCGGGGACAATGATTCCATGTTAAGTCATCCGACGCTGCATCTCTGCAAAGTCAGCTAGCATACGTGCAACTTGCTCGGGAGGAATGCCCCCGTTTTGCGGATCGGCTGCCATTTCAGCCCGTCTCTTCTCTCGTCCTCTTCTCCTTTGAGAGCTTTCGATCTCGGGATCTAAAAATACTTCAGGAGGTCCCTGAGATCTTGTACGCATAAACCACCTGAGAAAAGAGAGAAATTAGCACTTTCAAAAATAAATAATAATATATATATAACTTGAATTAATAAATCCAAATCGTCAATTATTCCTATGTGATCTTAACAATCCCGACAGGCGCCAAAATTTGATCATTCCTTTTCACACGTAAAAAGTGTAAGTATAGAATGGCAGCATCGTATCCACGAGATTGTATCACGAAAACATAGAAGCTAGCTCAGCGATTATTCATCATTATTGAAACACGGATAAAGGGTGAGAGGTTTTAGGGCTTGAATTTAATCAAAGCAAAGGTAACAAACAAGAATATAAAACAAGCGATAAAATCACGAAGATGATTTATAAAGAAAGACTAACCCTAGGATGCACCAATCCTATCCACAGCGATGTTTATCACCTTGTACTAACCGTTTTAATCCGGACAAGACGGAAGATCACATATATAACCAACAACTTGATTCACGACAATTGCGGCGATTGATTACTAATTTTCCCTATCACGATTCGTCTAGAGGAAAATAAGCAACTCAAACGGATCACTAAGAATATGCTTCCTACGAATGTCCTATCTGATTCACGACTCGAGGCTTATTATCATCATGCATTGAAGATCGATTGACAATTAATCGATTCACGTCGTTAGCGGCAACTAGATATGCATCAAGATTGATTAGAAATCAACACATATAAATAAGCACTATGAATCATGAATCATGCACGGAAGGTAAATAGCGAAAGCGAACTCACAACATATAGGATCGAATCATGCAAACCACAGGATTAGAATGAAAACTAGCGGACATAATAAGCGGACGAAAAACGATTAACCATAAAAGCGAAATTAAATTGATAAAACCCGTAGGAAAGCGTCGGATGAACAATTGGTTGGGCTTGAATCCAATCCCAAGCAAGCGAGCGGAAAATAAAGGAAAGCGATCGGACAAAGCGTTCCGATCGATAGCGAAACTATAAACTAAACTAGAATAACGTAAAAACAATACTCGAATTAAACTAAACGAAGACTAAAGCTTAAAGAATGTAAGCGAGGAAAAGCGAAGAAAATAAGGTGCGGGCGTGATTGGGGGCTCACAGGCGCGGGGTGTTGCCGTATATAGGCACACCCCAAACCCTAATTTTCTCTTACGCGCGCCGTCTCGCGACCACCGCCAGCGGTCGCTGGGTGTGGTCGCGAGGTAATCCTCGCGCGCCTTCTCGCCCGCGGTCGCCTCTTGCGCTTCGCTTGTGTACCTCGCGACGACTAGCGGTCGCTAGCCATACTCAGTGGTCGCGAGAAATCGTCGATGGCTTTCTCGCGCTGGCTTCCGCTCGCGGAGTGCGTTCGCGGTCGCGGTCTTACAGGTTGACGCGTGTTTCCTGGCGGCCGACCTAGCGATCGCTAGGTCTGGTCGCTAGAAACACGCCAGATGTATGTTTTGGCTCGTGCGTCGTTCCTTGCTTCGATTTTAACATATAGACCTACACAACACCAAAAGAACACCCAAGGCGTTATCTTCTAAAAATAGATAAAACATTAGGAATCGATCGTGGCGCACATTAAGCGAGCTAAACTCATCTTCAAATATCAGCGTAAGCGTGTAAAATGCTTTATCAAACCCCAAACTTAAAGCATTGTTTGTCCTCAAACAAAAGCGAGCGTAAAGGCAGACGAAGATCAGCGAGCATAGCAAGAGGATAATCATTCTAGGCCTCGGAAAAATATAAGCGCTCAAAAACATTGGCGCACATGGCGGCGTTAGCCAACTCAACACAAACAACCATCGAGGGCAAAACTCATTTATTTCAACCTCACAAAGGCGTGTGCGTAATATATATAGGATACACTCAAACTCGTAAAGAAATTAAGGCGTGTATACACTCGGCGATCAATGCGATACAACATCTTACCATAGGCTTGCCGTTTTCTAACATCTCCACCGCATCAAATGTGTTCAAATAAGGATCAAAGAGGTCTTTTGATAGGTTATCTTGTAGGCACATTGGTTAAGGTAGGATAATATATGGCTAAGTGACTCAAAAATATTCCAAGCACCCCATTTATGCTTTTAGACACATATGGACTTTGTCCATTTTCTCTTCTTTCCCAGCGTGCTAAATCGGCGTTTATGCCTCATAAGGTACCTATACTTTGATTAACGACCCTTTATGCTCAACACTCATAGTGAACTTATCATTTTTTTCTTTTTCTTTTCTTTTCTAGAGCTTATAGGGTTTAATTTTTCACGAACAAGGTACTATTCTTCACCACAGATGTATTTTTCTAAAATAAACTTTTCTCGTCATACTACATCAAAATTTCAACCCCTTTTGATTCCCATATCCATCCTCACCTCCTATCGTCCGGTTAATCGAAAGAAAACGTCTAATAAAGGCTCAAAGAAGGTGACAAATGGTATATATCATCGGGTTAGTGTTTGGGTGAATATGTGGTTAACAAAGATGGCCTTTTATCCTTTCCAAATTCGAAACACATACTGCAGTCTCGACACAGAAACACGGCAAGTTCTAGAAGATAATCACATGCATGATATCACACAATTAAAGGAAACTGTATCAAGATATGTATACAGTGAAGCTCAAGTCTCACGGGTTAAGCAAATGGTGAAAAACAACAAGCCTAAGCCATCTCACGTCATTAAATGCGTCATTTTCTAACATATCATGTGCACTATCATTAAATTTCACAAAAATTTTCTATCGTCATTGGCCACATGGATTAACACACTTCACTTAACTCGTTGATCGTAGAACGCAGCGAAAAGAAAAAGCGGAGATACGACACAAAAAAAAACAACAAGCGAAAACAAAAACAAAACATGAAAACAAAAACAAAAAAGCGTTGGGTTACCTCCCAACAAGTGCTTACTTTAACGTCTTTAGCTAGACCATCACTAACCTCGTCAATCGGCATTTTAGTAGCACTTGACATCTTTCCCGACTTGTGGAACCTTCTAAACTTAGCATTCACGGATGACCACCACCGACTATGGAAGTGGCCACTGAACTTGAATGATACACTCGGAGTTCCATGCCGGTCCACTTCTTTCTTCTCACAACTTCCTCAATCGGTCGAGTACCCTCTAAATGCGGGCGTGAGCGGCGATAGCGATTATGATCGAGCAACAATCTTCCGAACTTCCCAACGTCGGGTTGCTTGATGGCGTCGTATATGGAAATTTTGAGCTCCTCATCGTTAACACGAAGCGTGAGGTTTCCTTCCGCACATCAATCAGCGCACGACCAGTTGCTAGAAAAGGTCTACCAAGGATTAGCGGTTGTTGTTTGAATTAGGAATATCGAGAATAACAAAGTCGGCGGGAAAAACAAAATCCAATTCTTACCAACACGTCTTGACGATACCTTTTGGATATGTGTTGATCGGTCGACCATCATCGATGAGATCTTAAATCGGCTTCATCTTTCAAGGTGTGGCGGTTGAAAGCGTTCAATGGCATCAGTTGATGCTGCCCCCAAATCGCATAAGACATTTGGGAAAATGCGCTCGGCGATCTCGCACTCTAGCGTGAAACCGCCGGGATCATACGCTTGAGAGGGCTTCCTTTGCAAGGCGACCTTGCACTCTTGGATAGGGAAATTTTCTCAAATTTCCCAAGTTTCTTCTTCTGGCAGCAAGCGCGTCTTTTAAGAACTTCATGTGGCGGCATGTTTACAACGCTCAAAGAGAGGCAAATTTATCTCAACTTTCGAAATACCTCTTTGAAGCGAGCAAATTCCTCGTCATATTTCGACTTGACAAGTCGACTCGGAAACGGGCCGGAGGAATGTGCGTGCGAGTTTAGCCTCAGGTGTGCCTCGCGGTCGACCTCGCGATGTTGGGATGGTCGCGAGGAGTATCTTGCTGTGATCTTCGTCTTGGCGTGCGAGCTTGCGGTGTGGCTCGCGGCTGGGTCGCTTCATGACTGCCTGGCTGATTTCTCGATCGGGTTCGCGGTGCCTGGAACCGCATGAACAACTCGGCGGCGGATACTTGGGTGGCTCGCGGTCGGATCGCGGGCGGCGCTTTCGATCGTGGCGTCTGTGAGCAAAATTCATGATGGCTCGCGATCGGGCTCATGATCGCGAGCTCGATCGCGAGTTCTGCGTCGAATGTTTCTTGCTCTTCTTTCTCGGTAGGGCTCGGGTAGGCTCGTCCGCCTCCGTCTGCGAATGGCGAAGCATTGACTCTTGGGTTCACCTCCGTATTACTCGGAAATTGGCCCGTCTTTTGTAGTGCATTCACTTATGCGGCAATTTGACCGATTTGAGCTTCAACATCTTTATGTGCTTCCCATAGCATTGTCATAGTCGACTCAAGTGATTTATCTTACGCGGTCTTGCGATGAGCAATTACGATTCGTGGCCAATTGTTGGTTGCTTACAACCAAGCTGCGCATCATATCTTGAGACTTGGCTTCTCGGCTCTTGAATTGAATTCGACTATTGAAGCTGCTGAAGGTTGTTGGAAATTCGAATGACTCCTCGATTGATGTGGTGGCGTTTTACGTCTCAATCGACTTTTCAAAAGTGAACTTCTTCATGAGGTCGTCATGCTTGAATCACTCTCAACGGTGCTTTGAATGATGGCGTTCTCTCAGTTTGGCCATTGATAGCTGTTGGCGACCATCTCTTCTATCTGTCTGACTTGCCTCGTCCACGGTCGGTTCAATAGGCATCCCCACCGACGCATCCACCATACTCCTCGCCATGTCATCGGTCCACCGTAGGGCGGGTGATTTGTTGCTCCTTGGAGAACCCATTTTGTGGACATCGTCTCGATAGACCTCTGAATCTCTCCGTGCCTCGAATAATGATTAAATCGTGGTTACGGCAAAAATGAGAGATTTCGCAATGATCTTCTGCTTTCGCGGCGGAAAGTATTTGAAAGAAACTTCTCACAAAGTTTCCCCAGTGTCGATGCCACTCGGTCGAACTCTTGAACCAATCTTTTTGCTGGCTGTGAGAAACCGAACATGCGCATCGGATTGTGTCTTGTGGCACCCATTCATTTGATGGTGTCACAAATGTCGAAAACGTCTCGAGATGCGCGTCGGGTCTTCGTGACTCACCACTGGCCTTTCTCCTTGGACCATCTTGATCGGGGCGGTTTGAGCTCGAATTATTTGCATCTCGTCGGGGGCCAACCGCCTCCTTGGAACTGATCGGTGGGATGTCGGTACATGTGGTTCGGGGTCTTTCCTGCGGGCGGGGACAATGATTCCCATGTTAGTCATCGTGCGCATCTCTGCAAAGTCATTAGCATCGTCTGACTTGCTCGGGAGGAATGCCCTGGTTTTGCGGATCGGTGCCATTTCGGCCGTCTCTTCTCTCGTCCTCTTCTCCTTTGAGAGCTTTCGATCTCGGGATCTAAAATACTTGAGGTCCACGAGATCTTGTCGCATAAACCACGAGAAAGAGAAAATTAGCACTTTCAAAATAAATAATAATATATATATATAACTTGAATTAATAAATCCAAATCGTCAAATTATTCTATGTGATCTTAACAATCCCGACGGCGCCAAAATTTGATTAACTCCTTTTCACACGTAAAAGTGTAAGTATGGGGTGGCAGTATCGTATCCTGAGATTGTATCACGAAACATAGAAGCTAGCTCAGCGATTATTCATCATTATTCGAAACGGATAAAGGGTGAGAGGTTTTGGGGCTTGAATTTAATCCAAGCAAAGGTAACGAAACAAGAATATAAAACAAAGCGATAAAATCACGAAGATGATTTATAAAGAAAGACTAACCTAGGGATGCACAATCCTATCCACAACGATGTTTATCCCGCTTGTACTAACGTTTAATCCAGACAAGACGGAAGATCACATATATAACCAACAACTTGATTCACGACAATTGCGGTTTGATTACTAATTTTCCCTATCACGATTCGTCTCTAGAGGAAAATAAGCAACTCAAGCGGATCACTAAGAATATGCTTCCTCAGAATGTCTATCTCGATTCACGACTCGAGAACATTAGTATCATGCATTCGAGATCGATTGACAATTAATCACGATTCGTCGTTAGCGGCAGCTAGATATGCATCAAGATTGATTAGAAATCAACACATATAAATAAGCACTATGAATCATGAATCATGCACGGAAGGTAAATAGCGGCGAACTCACAACATATAGGATCGAATCATGCAAACCCTAAGTTAGAATAGAAAACTAGCAGACATAATAAGCGGAACGAAAAGCAATTAACCATAAAAAGAAATTAAATTGATAAAACCCGTAGGGAAAGCGTCGGATGAACAATTGGTTGGGCTTGAATCAATCCCAAGCAAGCGAGCGGAAAATAAAGGAAAAGCGATCGGACAAAGCGTTCCGATCGATAGCAAACTATAAACTAAACTAGAATAACGTAAAACAATACTCGAATTAAACTAAGCGAAGACTAAAGCTTAAAGAATGTAAGCGAGGCGAAAAGAAAATAAGGTGCGGGCGTGATTGGGGGCTCACAGGGGGCGCGGTGTTGCCATATATAGGCACACCCCAAACCTAATTTCTCTCTTCGCCGCGCCGTCTGCGACCACCCTTCATGGTCGCTGGGTGTGGTCGCGAGTAATCCTCGCGCGGCCTTCTCGCCGCGGTCGCTTCTTGCGCTGCTTGTGTACCTCGCGACCGACTGGCGGTCGCTAGCCATACTCAGTGGTCGCGAGAAATCGTCGATGGCTTTCTCGCTAGGCTTCGCTCGCTGGAGCGTTCTCATGATCGCGGTCTTGAGTTGACGCGTGTTTCCTGGCGGCCGACCTGGCGATCGCTAGGCTGGTCGCCAGAAACACGCCAGATGTATGTTTTGCTCGTGCGTGGTTCCTTGCTTCGATTTTTAACATATGACCTACACAACACCAAAAGAACACCCAAGCGTGTCTTCTAAAATAGATAAAACATTAGGAATCGATCGTGGCGCACATTAAGCGAGCTAAACTCGTCTTCAAATATCAGCGTAAGCGTGTAAAATGGCGTTTATCACTAGCGTGCTCTCGAATCGACCTCAAGTCGGTATCACCAACTTAGTGCGGCCTAAAGATGTATCAAGGCGCTTTCGAGGCGAGATCGGCCACTATGAATTTATAGTTGTGCCATTCGGATTGACCAATCGCGGCGGTATTCATGGATCTCGTGAATAGGGTGTTCCATCCATTTTAGACAAATTTGTCTTAGTCTTCATAGATGACATCCTCGTCTATTCAAAGGATGAAGGCGAACACAAGGAACACCTTCTGACGATCTGCAAACTTTGAGAAATGAACAACTTTTGCTAAATTTAGCAAATGTGAATTTTGGTGAAGGAAGTAATGTTCCTTGGACACATTGTGTCGGTAGAAGGGATTAAAGTTGATCCGGCCAAAGTAGAAGCGGTCGAGAATGGAAATCGCCGAGGACCTGAAATGAAATTAGAAGTTTCTTGGGATTGGCGGTGTTACTATCAAGATTCATGAAGGATTCTCAAGATAGCAAGACCAATAACCCACTACTCGAAAAGAATTAAATTCACATGGATGATGAGTGTGAGGCGAGTTTCAGGGCAGCTCGAGAAAAGTTAACTCATCGCCTGTATTAGCGCCCGAGCGAGATAAAGAATCGTGGTCTATCTGATGCTTCCAAAATGGATTAGGCGTGTGTTAATGCAAAATGGAAAGTGATAGCTATGCATCTCGACAATTGAGACCGCATGAGTTGAATTACCCAACTCATGATCGGAACTAGCTGACGATGGTCGTGCCTTAAAGATATGGAGACATCATCTCTACTGAGTAAGATGTGAAATCTTTACCGATCACAAAGTTTGAAATACTTTTCGGCGAGAGAGATCTAAACATGAGACAAAGATGGCTCGAATTGGTAAAGACTACGACGTGGTATAAACTATCACCGAACAAAGCGAATGTTGTAGCCGATGCGCGAGTCGTGAAGTCAAAGCAAATTGGGATGTCTCCTCACAAATGAAGAAAAACTCATTGAAGAGTTTGAAATGATGAAGATTGAATTGATTGAACAACCAGAGCGATCACGAGTTGTATTGCTACACTCACTTTGACGTCGATTTAAGGAAAAGAATCATTGAAGGACGAAGGATGGAGAAAAGTTAGAAAAGCGAGAGCGAGTAAGGACGGAAGGATGAAGAATTTTCAAGCACGAGATAATGCTTTATTATTTGAAGGAGGTGTGTATCCCGACAACAACGATCTTGGAATGAAATCATAGTGAAGCTCATGACACACCTTATCTGACCCGTCCAGAAGTACAAAAATGTACGAAGACTTGAAGAAAAAGTTACGGTGGGAAGGTATGAAAAGACATAGCCTCTTTGTAGAAATGTCTTGCTTGTCGACAGTAAAGCATTACACCAACGTCCTACGAGCTACACCTTTGGCAATACCCGAGTGGAAATGGGAAGATATAGCTATGGATTTTGTTACGGGTTTACCAAAAGTCTAAAGAGGAACAACGCTATATGGGTAGTAGTGGGCCAGACTCATAAATGTGCACATTTTCTCGCCAATTCAGATTACCACGATTACGATAAGCTAGCCACCATGTCGTAAATGAAATTGTGCGCTGCATAGATACAAAAAACTATCACATCGATAGAGATTGAAAATTTACTTGAAGATTGGACTAGCTTGCGAAAAAATTGGGCACGAAATTAAATTTATTACCGACTTTTCACCCTCAAACGATGGACAATCGGAAAGACGATCAAACACTCGAAGATATGTTGAGAAGCTGTAGTTTTGGATCGAGGTGCAAAATGGGAAGAGGTTTTACCTCATCGAATTTACTACAACAATAGCTATCAGCGACGATCGATATGGCCCGTATGAAGCCTTATATGGAAGAAAATGCGATCACCTTTCTTTGGGATGAAGTGGGTGAAAGAAGAATCTTAGGGCTTTGTGCTATAGGCGAGATGATTGAGATCGTTAGCAAATTAGGCAAAGAATAAAGAAGCTCAAGATAGAGCGAAATCTTACGTTGATACTTGAAGATGCGAGCTACATTTTGAAAATGGAGATAAAGTCTTTTGAAGGTCTCTCCATCTAAAGGAATTATAAGGTTTGGAGTAAAAGGAAAGTTAAGACCCGTTTTATTGGACCTTATGAAATCCTAGAAAAGAATAGGCCGATTGCCTATGGGTTGGCTCTTCCACAATGCGGAAAGCGTACACAATGTTTTCATGTATCCTGACTCGAGAAAGTACGTGTGCGATCCGAGCATGTGATCCGTCAAGATGGCGTGATCCTCAATCCGGATATGAGCTATAATGAGGAACCTACGGCTATTCAGACCACAGGTTGAAATTGAGAAACAAATCTATTCCACTAGTCGAAGTCTTTGTGGAAGCATCATGGACGAAGGAAGCCACGTGGGAGCTTGAGGATGCAATGAAGAAAAATACGATCTCTTACGGTATGTAAATTTGGGACGAAATTTCTTTAAGGGTTGGAATGTAATACCCGATTATTTAAGCGCCTAATTACGATATTAATTTACGTAAATTAGAATATTATTATAATAATTTGATTAATAATTTATCGAATAACGATTTCGATTATTTTGGAATAATAAATTCCTATGTGCAATTCACGAATTAATGTGAATTGAGAACTACGAATCGTAGCGTGTTTCAATGTATTAATTCTCGTCGATTACGTATCGATATTTATAGGCTCGTGACATTTTCTAAGTTTTAAACTTAGAATTTAATTCCATTATTATTGGAATTATTTAATAAAGTGATTATAGTTTATTACGACCATTTTGAGATGAGTCGATATTTAAGCGTTTGAGGCGTTTCAAGCGTTAACGTTTTGAGATGACTTGAGAATCAAGTCTATCGATCAAGGAATTATGATATTTAAATTCCTATGATTATTTTATATAGTTGAAATAGTATTTAGCATTGAATTAATGCTAGAAATTTTGGAATTATATTGTTGATTATTTATGATTCTAGAAAACCTAAATCGAAATTGGGCT
Source organism: Salvia rosmarinus (assembly GCA_036937905.1). Lineage (NCBI taxonomy): Eukaryota > Viridiplantae > Streptophyta > Magnoliopsida > Lamiales > Lamiaceae > Salvia > Salvia rosmarinus. The sequence continues at coordinate 147,441 of JAODLM010000644.1, forward strand.
TTTCTACTATGGATTGATTCGATAAATTTTCCTATAATATAAATTATCATCTAAAACATATATTATGATATATATGTATAATTAGCATGAAAATTAAATATTAGCACATAAGGAATGAAAATAGCCGTGAGCTATTTAGTGTACCCATATTCACGTGTGTTTGCTACACATGGTAATAATATGTGATCAAGTAATGAACAAGTGGATCAAATTGGGAAAGAGCGAATTGTTTGACTTTTGAGACACCTTGATGATGTATTAAACAATTTGGGATAGAGTGTAATATCTTTGTACATCGAGAAACATCAAATCGAAAATTTTCTTCTCACTCTACGTTGGGCGGCGGCTTGTGCAAGCATGATACAAGCTTTGTTTTGTTTAATTGTTTCTCCCAAAACTTTTAATAAAGCTTTGCATGTAGTTAATGAATGTAAGAGATATTATTTTTGCATGACATCAACATTTGACTAATTTGTGTTCATTTGTGAGAGAGAGAGAGAAGGAAGTACGTGTGTGTGTCTTGCAATTTGTTTTAAATTGCCTAAGTATATATATACTTATTCACTGACCACGAGAACACTTGGCAAAAAACACTTTGCTTCTTCTTTTCTCTTTCGTTACTGAGAGCTTTCTTAAGAAAACCAGGCATTTTCTTCATTCCATCTCCATAGCTTGAGCTCTAATCGTCACACCAAATCAATACCGTTAACGAGGTTAGAAATCGAATGAGTTTCGATTATACCTAAGTTTTAATCTTCTAATGGTTAGATTTAATTTTCAAGCATGTGTTCTTAAGCATGAATTATCTTTAAGCATGATACTTGTTCATTAAATATGTAGTATGATTTATGTAAGCATATATCATGTTTAAAATTGATTCAAGCATGCTATGAATTTATTTCCTAAATCTAGAAAATTTTCTTGAAGGTTTGAGTATGAATTAATGATATATGATATAGTAGGAGCTTGTTGTGATTTATTGGAAATTTAAAATTCCTATGCTATATTGTTAAAACTACGAAAATATATGGAAAATTGTAAGTTGTTGTACAATTTTAATTTAAGAAATATTATGACATAATATTGATCTAGGACATCAAATATGTGCTACATGATTTTATCGAATTTTAGAATTATTTGCTCACAAATGTTCAAAATGCGTGAGCTCTCAAGCATGAATTCATGAGGATTTAGTTGATTTTAGTAAATACTTTGATGAAATATTGTTATACTATAGTGTTTAAGTATTGTGTAAATTAATTAGAATTAAATAAAATGTTTGGTTTGAGTGGGGATGAAACCGTGACCTTGAACAATATAATTATTAATGTAGAAATTTAATATGATGGACTTTAGGTTATAGTTATGTTATAAATTAAGGTTAGAGCCTTCTATGATTTAATTATAATTTTAGGATGTTATTTGATAATTTTGGGAATTTTGAGACCTATATAGTGATATAGGTGAGTTCCAAATTTTCTATAGTGATATTAATGATCATAGTGTAAAATAATACACTATGTGATTTTAGGAAAATTTTTGAAACAAGTTTGAAATTATAGCTCATAGGTGAGCTATAGTGTTTTATTAAGGATTTTAAATCCTTTTAATCGAAGATAATAATATATTATATGTACAGAAATTAATTTAGACATATTAAAAATTTTCGAAATTATTAAACATAGAATATTATGTTTACGACGACGTTATATTAAATAACGTTAAAAGCGTAAATAATGCTTAATGCATTAAAGAATAATATTGAAGAAAATATTAATCAAAATTTTGATTTGCGTGAAAATCGAAGATTAAAACTTTGAAAAGAAATCGATTGAAAATCGATTTATCTTTAATTAGATAATAAAATATGAATTATTAATGAAATTATAAGAAAAGTCAAAATGGTTGACTTTGAAATTGACGTACAAATACGTTAGAAAATAAAGCTGTCGTGTTAAGCGTGTTTATATAGGATAATCTCATTAGTGAGAAAAGATTTCATAATTGAAATCCTTGCAACGATGTAAATCGTTAAGCGTTTAACCTAAAGGGTTAAAATAAAATAATTGAACATATCTCGAAATGAAATTATTTTATTGAAATCACGCGTTGAAGCGATATTAAAATTTATTAAGACTTGAATTATTATATTATTTGTCAAAGTTGAATAAACTTTGAATTTCTCGGCGTGCTTGACATACTAAGCGTAAATTTTGCGTAAAGGTGGGACGTGAAAGCTCATAACAACGAAAAAAGCAGCGTTCGAGAATCGGCGTTCAAAGTAGAGCTTTACTATACTCAGCTGGTAGAATTTACCAAATGATTTATTTATGATGCTTTATTAGACAAATATTTATGAGCGATTTATTTAATTACACCCGAAATGTTTATGTTTTATGTATGTATCGATCCGTGATTGTTGATGCGTAATGTTGGGTAACCAACTTTATGCATGCTTGAATTCGTATTCTTGGTACCCCAAGAATGATGGAAATCGTATCTGTCTGAGAGATAGCGGATTTTGTGCCTTGATTATTTGTATTGTGTCTTGAAAGGTGCTCGGCGATGCGGCGTGAGAGGAGGCCTCACTGCCCGTAGGGTGTTGTGAATGATTGATTGTGGTGGATGTGGATCATACATACGTGGAAAATGCTTGGCGGCGATATTTATTGAAAATGAAAAATATTTAGTAAGCGGTATTTGAATCAAAATCGTGTATTCTTGTGATGGGCGAGTAATTCAAGCTGTGATAAATTATTTTGGCATGAGCCATTGAGTGCATTATTTGTACTCGACCACTGCATATTGTTTTTTAAATGTGCGATTGAGTGGTGATGGTGATGGGCGGAGATGTTGAGTGGTGGGGACTTCGTATTTATTATGTTTGAAAGAAAGAACCAGGTGCGTATAAGTCGTATATGCATTCATACCTTCATTGCATATTACGAATGTTTGTATGTTATTATAGCGATTATATCTGCAGAATTATCGAACCTCTTGTTAAAGGAACTTGTAGCCTTTACTTACGTATATGACTTTTGCCTTGTAAATAAGGTTTGATTATTAAAGTTCGATAAATGTCTTTGAAATCTTCGATTATTCTAATAAATTGTTTGGTAATCCTTTCCAGCTCGATTCTTCTACATCATTTGGATTAGGCGGCGTGTTGTCGGACCAGAAACTTAGTCGAATAAATTCGTGAAGTTCTTTGTTAGTCGGGTAATCAACATGCAATGATCAAAAGTATTGAATCTACTATTAAATCAACATGCGATCAACTTTCGAGCATAGACCCGACACGTTCGAGCATATTGATGAACATGCGTGTGTATATCTTGATCATCCCTAGGATCTAAGGGTGGTATCTACCTTAGCCGAAATTGGCGAGAGAATCGAGAGGGATGAAGAGGTGGATTGGGCTCACTTTGAGGAGCCTTCTTTGCCGTGAGATGAAAGTGGAAAGCTCTTGGCCTCATGCAGACTTTAGAGAGAGGAGGAGAGGAGAGGTCTTGTTGTGTGTGGAGAAAGAATGGCTGGTGTTTGGGGGGTATGTGGTAGTGGGGTGCTTGTGGTGCTTATGGGTGACAATTGTCAACACACGTCAGTTGACACCTACACACATGCAAAATATACACATATATATGTATATATATCAGATTTTAATAATTAGTTGGATATAATTAATCTATGTCAACTTAGATACATGTAATAGGTAAATCGACAAATAAGTGCTTAGTATATATGTGTATATAGCTCGGCTGTTACACTTATGCAAAGGGTCCAAATTTTATTTTCCATGCGAAACATTGATATATGTTATGACATATAGTTTAGATGATAAATAATATCATAGGATAAATTAATGGCATCATTTTATCGACAAAAATCGAGTTCAGAAATGGGGTTTCGAGCGTTTGAAAATGGTCACTCTCAATTCTTGTTGATCTAGCATTGATTTAATGCTTAATAATACTGTAATTACATATACTAATCATAGGAAATTAATTCCTATAATTTCTTGATCGATTAAAGCAGTTTTCGTTTAAATCTCAGCGTTAACGTTTGTAAGCGTTCAAAAGCGTTCATTATCGACTCTCTTGAAATGGTCGTCATCACTTTATTACATTATTCCATTAATAATGGAATTTAATTCTAAGCAATTGCTTAGAAAATATCATAATTTTAACTATCGATCGGATCGGCGTTAAAATAATCTTCTGATACTTATCTTGTTCATAATTCACAATTCTCGGTGAATATAAAATGAGTTTCATTCCTTGTAATTAATCGAAGTCATTATTCGATATCATTCGATTGAATATCTCGTGAAAGCTTTGATTCTGGTTTTAAATACGTAATTAGGCGTTAATGCGGGGTATTAATCCTACAAAAGAAATTCGTCCGAAATTTGCATACCTCATAAAGTATGGGTATCTTAACATCATAACATCATAACTTTCTATGTGCTTTTCTTGCGTCCATGGTTCTTCCATTGGACTTTCATTATAAGACCAACTTGCTTCTTTAATCGTTAGATAAATGCGATCAAATTAGTACTGAATTTTCAATCATAACTACGGTCAAGGTCTGTCATCATGTTGGTTTCGAGTGGGTCATTTCGTGTTCTGCTGCGACCGTGGAAAAAACATTCGTACTTTACAAGTGGTGGATACCGAGCTATAATTACTAGGCTATCATTGCTGGAGCTCGTAGGTCTATAAAGCGTGATCTCGACATTCTTGTATCTAAACTTATAATTCCTAGATGGAGAAATCTTAGAAACTTTAATTCGCGCATTCGAGAATGCGATTCGGGTTCTGGCTAGGTAAGATTTTTGTCTGTCGTGAGTTTTCTTATTCTTTGCCTGTTGCGAGATATCTTAATCGTTTCATTTACAACGTCGGGACTTTTACCTTTGCTCAGCCTACTTTTATTTACAATAAAGTGGTGGTCGATACTTCTTCATGTCGCTCATGAAATTTACATTGATAGATTATTTGGTAGCTATTGGTATGTAAACTACGAGTGGTACAATCGTTCTCCTTCGTCTTGGTTTAACTTTCGTTCTATCGTATCCTAAGCGTTAACGTCTGCTCGCTGATTGTCTATGCTGCGTGGTGGCCATCTATGTTGAGCAACATAGTATCTAACTCTTTGTGGTTAGTTGAAATCTGGGTACTCTTGAAGTCTCTATTTGAGCTGATAGGTTTGGTACTCCTTGTAAATATCGATTTCCTTTATGTCGGTTGAGTTAACTTATCGGATCTATGAGTCATCGAATAGGCGAGACAAAACATAATTGGCGAGTCGATCCACTACTAGCCGTATAGTAGTCGACTTCTATGACTTTGGTAAAATCATCGTAAGATCTATTTCTATATCATTCTATTTCCATTAGCGTGGTTTAAGTTATACTCTCTTATAAGGCCTTTGATACATGCCTTTACCTGTTGTAATCGAGACAACGCTTCGACAATATGGTTATATCTTATCATTCATTCCTATCTAACCTTTCTCATAATTCACAATGTCACTTAATAATGCAGTTTGGGCGGTGAGAAGGATCATGAACTTTATTCACTTTCGTTTCTAAGCTTATTATTGCTTGAAATATATATATCTCTCTGTATGACAATATAACAACATCAGTATTCTTAAAATATCCTTTAGCTCTTCATTCCTTATTTTAATTAGTATTCTATTCCCGTCTTTTCTCTTTTAGTATATTATTTGCACTTGTGTTGTAAAGGGTACCACTTACGTTGATCCTGATTTCCATTATTACATTCTAGTTTTCTTAACCTTTACGATGAGTTTTCCTTTTACATAAGGACATGCCATGATTTAAGCTGAATTTTATATCTTGGGCATTAGATTCTACGTCTTGTTAAGGGTGATCATTTATCATATTTATAATATTTTACTAATTAGACCGTCTTTTCTATCCTGTATCCAAGTTTCTTTGCTCGACGAATAACTTCAACTTTTGTGATTGTGAGGGTTCTTAACTTATTGTTATAGGAGTGATGTCCTCGACTTTGGTATTTATACTCATCCTCGGAGGTAATAGATTTTGGCACTCAGTGAAGTCGTATAATCTCCTTTATATCACATGTGGGCTAACATCGGATCCATAAGTACTTTGGATTGGTGGAGTGAGCACTCTTGGTGAGTATCAATAATTACCCTATGGCGGTGTTCCTCTTTTGATTTGGGTAAGTTGTGTGAAATCCATGTTATTTCTCCCATTTCCCTCGGGTATTTCCAAGTGTAACTTTCCGTATGGCGTTGGTGTAACAGCTTTCATTGTGGGCAAACAAGGCGGTGTTTCGAAAGAACTATGTCTCGTTTGACCTTCCCAAAACTTTCTTTCAGGTCTTGTACGTCTTAGTACTATCGGGGTGGCGGTGTAGGGTGTATCGTGAGCCTCGCTCATTATTCATTTTGAAGTTTTGCGTCGATGCGGAGCATATTCTTCCTTGAGACAATAGGCGTTGTCACGCGCCTCTGGAGAGTTCTTAAATCCTTACCCTTACCCTTTCTGGATCTTTTCTAACTTTTCCTCCATCGCTGTCTCGGCGATCCTTTTCTTAATCAGTTACTCACTATTTCAAGTCATGAGTTAGAAAATTACATTCATAGCAAGTCGTGTGACACATAAGTTATTATTTATCTCATATTAATACATAGCCTTACTTTTATTATCCGTGAATGTGACTACTATTTGGGGTACTATCTTATTGGTCTTGTTACCTAGAGTTCTTAATGGATCTCTTGAGTCAATTAATCTATAACAGACTTATTTTAGGTCATGTGCGTCTTTCATCTTTAATTGTTTTGTCCTTGTCGGATCTTGTTCTCTTTTAAAGACACTATGTGCGAGGAATATTTTTCCTTAATTTGAGATTTACAAAGCGTACTTGGCAAATTTTGGCTCTTAAAAGTTGTAAATGACCGATTTTCTTTATGTTCTTTCTCGTCCTTTGAATAGATAAGAACATCATCTATGAGATTGAGATAAAAATTATCTAGGTATGTGTGAAACACTTTCGATTTTGAGGTTCTAAAAGCAGTGGTTGCATTGGTTAGTCGAATGAGCGTAACTATTATCTCTAGTAACCATATTTTATTGAACAATTCATTTAGTATTTGGATACCATTCTTCAAGACCATAATATTACATCATAATGCCTCGGTGAGGACTTTTCATACATTACTTACGATTCGGTCTGAGCTAGCGATTATAAACGTCCATTTCTTTTACACTCGAAACTTTGACACTTCTTCACGTATTCATAAACTCTTCCAAACTCGTTTATACATATTATAATCACATCATTTTCATCATAAACCATTATCTACATATAAGTCTCATAGGGATCCTAGGATTCTAGGTCTTTGAGTGACCTTTGTTAGTAGTACCTCTGGAAACTTGTCTTCCAATCGTTTAGTTTTCATACTCTGATCATTCTCTTTCGAGAGAGCTGGTATCTTGTTCCGGTTCTTCTTCAATACTAGAAGTTGGTGTTATTTTTCGAGAAATATGGTTGGGTTGGTGCGATGATTCCCTAATCCATGAGGCGATAAGATCGTCCTTTTGCCATTCTCGTCTTTACGGTATAATTGACACGGAGACGTGGGCGACATTTGGAACATCGGGTACAACCACCCTTTATGCCGTGTTGTGTAACTTGTGAGGTCTGAAGACGTACTCGTGGTGTCGCTTCCTCACGCATTATATTATATGTGAGCTTTTGAAATCGTAAGTCAAGTCATCCGGCTTTGAAATTTTATTATGTAAAATATTCTCTCTGATACTTTTTCGAAAATTTCGCAATGCTTGGCAAATGCGAATCGATCTTGGGTACCATCCTCTTTAACACTACTATAGCTATACTAGTATCCATTCTGAGGTCAAAATTTTCCAAACGCCCTTCTAAATTCATTCCTAGTTCTATCGAAAAGACGATTGACACGTCTATGAGTTATAACCCTAAGGCTTAGGGTTAACTTACCATTAAACTCCTTTCTGTCATCGTAGAACGGATATTTTAGATAAATCCAACTTAATTTAAGCAATGGAGAATTTCTAAACAGAAGGATCTTAATGAATTATACACCCAAGGCTATATAACACTGCACTTGGACCCGACTCACGACACTTATCTTAATACTCAGTTTCGCTTTACTCTATCAGTATGTTGCCTTAAGATATCTGATGGCTAGACAGATGGGACCGATATTCTCACATGTAAAACCTCAACTAAAAGGCAGCCCTGTCACTAATCATATGAATGATGCGCCATTTCGAAACTCTTCGTTTCTAAAATTATATCTATGTTCTACTAGATATAATGATCCAATCATTGGATAGCACTTTAGGCGATTCTAGGTTCATTCGAGCCTTGAGCAACACTCTGCGATGGTTAAAATTTCGTATAGGTAAGGATTTTCACTGATTCGTTCGATTACCGAGTTGGGTTATGCTTTCATCGATACTTGGCGATAGTTTCAGGAAGCACCTAAATAACAAATCTATGGCTATCGAGAAATTTTTCCTCATACCAATCGCACTTTCTGGTTCATTTTGCCTGCTTTCGTCAGGTGTAGGCTTTGATCTACGATGTTCCCGTTTATTCCAGTAAATGTCTATGCTTCATATGTCAGTCGTCCTTTCCATGGGACATTATGTTCCTCTTACGCCTTTGCATCTTTGCATTCACCTATACTTCTCGAGTGATCATCTCATTACTGCTTTTACCAATAGCGATTTGTGATTAGGTCTACATCAACTATCTTTGATATTGATATCTCAATAATTACATCTTATCGTGAAAGATCCATGTCTATTACTATTCAGTTCATTCTAATCCGTATGAATGATTTAATTCCACAATTTTATCGATCTTAGGAGTATATTTCTATATATTTTTCTTTAAACTTTTTCTAGAAAATCCTTTCGATCCTTTAGCTGCCTCGTTTGTAATATCCATTTTGATATACATCTTCTGTATATCTTTTTATTGATACATCATGCAATTTATAGGATAAAATCCTTTGGTCCTGAGGATCATTATACTTTTCCTTGTACGTAAACATCTTTACCATTTCTCGACATTCGATGATTCATTCATTTATATCGAGATCTATAATACTCTCACTTTATTGATGGTAACGTCGCTCGCTTTTTCACACGTAAAAGTGTAATGATAGGGTGGCGAGTATGTTATCCAGATTGTATCACGGCATAGAAGCTAGCTCAGCGACTATTCATCATTATTCAAGCGAGATAAAGGGTGAGGGTTTAGGGCGAATTTAATCAAAGCAAAGGTAACAAGCGAAATATAAATAATGATAAATCAAAGATAACTATGGAGAAAGGCCTAACCACAAGGATATAATCTATCCTGGCGATGTTTATCACCTTATTATTACAGTTTAATCGAGGACAAGGCGGAAGATCACATATATAACCAACAACTGATTCGACAATGCGTGATTGATTACTAATTTTCCTATCACGATTCGTCAGAGGAAATAAAGCAACTCGAGATCGACAGAATATGCTTCTCTGAATGTCATATGAGTTACGACTCGAGGCTCATTGGTATCATGCATTCGATAACGATTGACAATTAACCAATTCGTGATTAGCACGACAACTAGATATGCATCAAGATTGATCAATCAACACATATAGTAAGCCAATCGAATCATGAATCGATGCGGAAGGTAAATAACAATAGCGGGAATCACAACACATGGGATCGAATCTGCAAACCCTAGGATTAGAGCGGAAAACTAGCCAGGACATAATAAGCGGAATGAAATGCAATTAATCATAAGCGGAAATTAAATATATAAAAGCCGTGAGGCGTTGGATGAACAATGGTTGGTCTTGAATCGATCCCAATGACGAGCGAAAGCGACGAGAAAACGATCGGACAACGTTCCGATCGATGTGACAGTAAACTAAACTAGAACAACGTTAAAGCAATACTAAGAATTAAACTAAAGGAAGATTAAAGACAAAAGCTATAAAAGCGAAAGGCGAATAAAAAGCAGTGCAGGCGTCTAGGGTCTTTGGGCGCAAGCGCCACCTTTATAAAATGGTGGAAACCTAATTTTTCGCCTCGTCGGCGCCGCTCGCGACTTGTCCTCATGATCGCTGGGTGTCTCGCATTCTTCTCGCTCGCTCGCGCTTCTTCTTCGCTTTGTACCTCGCGACAGGCTGGCGATCGCTTAGTCATGAGTGGTGTCGGAAATCGGTCGGATGAGTTCTCGGCCTGAAGCCGCTTTCGGGCACGCAGTCGTGACGTGACTCTTAGAGCTCATTTGGTTTGCCTCGCGACCCGGCCTAGCGACATGAAGGCAATCATTAAGCTGGCGAAATGTCGATTTTGCTCGTCTTGAGTTCCTTGCTTGATTATCGACATATAACCTACAAAATGTCGAAGGAACACCCAGGCGTCTTCTAGAAATAGATAAAACATTAAGAATCGATACATAGCGCACATTAAGCGAGCTAACTCTCTTCAAATATCGACTATAGCGTAGTAAAATCGCGCGTTTATCAAACCCCAAACTTA